>JAULBY010075538.1:0-31509 GCA_032358315.1 Ophiocytium majus
GCCGACAGTGCCATCTGGTGCGCCGCCGACAGGGCTGCGCGTATGCGCGACAGCGCAATGCCCTTCAGCGCCAGGGGGCGCGCCGCCCCCGGCACCGCCTCCTGTGTCACGTACTCCGCCGCCACCGCTGCGAGCAGGCGCCTGCCCTCAGGGCCGATGCTGGCAAAGGAACCAAGTGCCAGAGTGGCGAGCTTGCATTGTACCTCTGGCTGCTTTTGTGTACCATGGTGCAGTACTTGCGCCTTGCGACGCGTCATGCCACACGTGCGGTAAGTTCAACTTGAAGTAGTCTATTTTTGTAAACAGTACTTCGGGAGGATTGTGTACACTTTAAGTACACACAAGGCAGGAGGTCAGGGTGAACTTGTGAGGTAGGAACTCCAGGCGGTGGTATATCCTACGGCCGGCCGGCCCGCCCAAACGCAACAAAAACATACCATAAACTGATGAGTTGTGAAACACCACGCACATGCGGAATGCACAAAGCACGAGTCGCAGAGCAGATGTACAGGGCACACGAAATGGCTCCTCACAGGTGCGTGTGCATGCACCGAATTATCAATAAATCGTTGATTTGTGTACGCGCAACATCCAGGTTTGTGTTCACCTGCAGGCTGTGGGCAACGTGTTTAGATGCACACGCGTTGGGTGTGCTCCACGGAGTGCGCCACACTGAGCTGCTGAGCACCGCTGCTGGTATTATGCACCTTCTAATCCAAATCCAATTATCCACATGCCAGCCATGCCAGTGCCAAAGCTTGACTATGGCGGCTGCGCAGCCAGTGCGACCGACCGCACGTCACAATTGTTTAGTCAAGCACATCAACAAACAACACATAACAAAATTACTGGGTACACACGGGTGCCGGCAGGGACTCAGCAGCTCAAGGGGCGAGCCACACCGCCCTTTGCGCGCAAGGCAGCAGCAGGCCCGATGCGCCCTCAGTGACCGCTGCTCAACGGCCACTGCCGCCGCTGCTCCTCAGCAGCCTCAGTGGCCCCCGCCGCTGCTGCTGCTGAGCAGCCTCGGCAGTCCCCGCCACCACTGCTGCTGAGCCGCACCGCCACCCACGCCCAGCACAGCACACGCTGCCTCCCAATCGCTGCGTGCCACGCTGTGAGGCAGCACCTCCAGGGCAACAGCGACCACCTCCCAGCACCACCCACAAGCCCACTCACTGCCCCTGCGCAGGCTGCTTCACCGCGAACCCCCGAGGCGCCAGGTGAACGAGCACGTCGCCCCGCCAGAAGGTCACCACGCCCTGGTAGCCCGTCCGCGCCGCCCCCCCGCGCACGTCCGACATGAGCCCGAGCGCCTTGGCCGCGGCCGAGAAGCCCTTCTCGCCGGCGTACTCCACGCGCACGGCATCGCCAACTTCAACTTCAACATTGAAGTTGGACATGTTGAAGTTGGGGTTGGTGTCGGGGCGCCACCCGCTGGGGCGCGGCGACGCAGCGGCCAGCGGCAGCCGCAGGGCTTGTTGGAGGGTGACGGCGCGCGCGGCCGAGAGGCGGTGGGAGAGAGCGGTGGCGTAGGCGGCAGGGTCTAGGTAGGAGAGGTCCATCGAGCGGAAGGGGATGGGGCGGTCGCTGAGTTGGATCGCCTGCAGCTGCGCCGAGTACTGGCGAGCGGCGCACAGAGAGGCAGTGGCGGCGGCGGCGGCAGACGAGAGGGGCAAGGGCAGTTGGTGAGAAAACGTGCTGGGTGTGATGGTGTGTTGGCAGACTCGGTGTCCATCATGTGGTTGCTCTGTTAGGAATTAAGTGAGTGCCGTGTGTGTAACATACAGCGGCGGCTCCCAGTGGTGGTGGCACCAGAACGCACGCACCACCCCCATGCGCCCGCCAGTACAGCTAAAACGATGGGCAACAAACACGCCTGACGAGCTCACTGCTTGCAATAATTTGCTTGTTTTGAAGACACAGCAGCCGCTTGGGGCCATGCTGGCGGGGACACAAGCACACCGCAGCTGCGGTGTGTGTGTATGCTGCCCCAGGGCCGTCTGCACATGACATGTCCATGACAGGTGACATATACTTCACATGTATATGGCATGCCCATGGCAGCGCATGTGCGGCATGTCATGCCTTGGCATGCAACACCAGCAGCAACCACACATCCCTCGCTCAAAAACAGCTGGTCCACTGCCACCAGGCACGCAAGCCGGCCCCTCCCAAAACACACACCAAAAAACACCTTGGCACAACCCCATTGCCTCCTTGGCCTGGCATTTGCCCCAGCCGCGGCAGCATTCTGGCCTTGGCTACCTGTTTCAAGGTTCGGCTTCCTAAACATTGTGTGATGCAACACCGGTGCGGCGTCACTTACCATGCCGCGGCTGGTGCCCGTGGTGCCGAAGTGGAAAGTTCTGGAAACTTCCGGGTAGATGAACTCGCGGCCGCGCCTGATCTGCGGCCCACGCAGCCAGTCATCCCAGTACGTGTCGGGCCAGCTCGGCTCCAGGTCCAGCCAGGCGTCGTGCTGCAGCATCCAGCCCAGCCCTACAGGCGGTTACAGTTACAGCGGTTACAGGCGGTTACATGCAGTTACAGGTTTCAGGCGGGTACAGGTGGTTACAGGCGGTTACAGGCAGTTACAGGCAGTTACAGGCGGTTAGAGGCGGTTAGAGGCGGTTACAGGCAGTTACAGGCAGTTACGGCAGGCACCCATTTGTGTACCAGTAAGCAACTGTTTGTGTTAGCGCAAGCCACTGGCATTTATGCAGAGATACTAGTACAAATTATGTGCAGTGGTGCTGCTGAGCAGCGCCACCATCTGCCGCAAGCCCTGCACAGGCAGTTACTGGCGGTTACACGCGGTTACAAGCGGTTACGGCGGAAGGAGATGCTGGCTGAATGGGCAGGTGCTGCTGAGCAAGTGGCAAAGGTGGGCTTGTGGCTGCATGGCACGTGATGTGCGCTGTACCAAGCGCTTGTATTGAACTCCGCTAAGGGCGCAGAAAGCCCTGTGCACCTGGTGTGCGCGACTGGAAGAAGCTAGATCGAGCATGCTGTTGTAGTCGAAAACATGACGATGCTCAGCAGTACTCACTGATGTAAGCTTGGTTTATTGCCCTACAGCGCTCTACAAGTACAAATGCTGGTAAGGGGGTGCCGGAAGCTGTGTGAGATTTGTTTGGTGCTGGCTCTGGTCAGGACTGCCACACCAGCATCCACGCCACAAGCATAATGCTGGCAAAGACCACAATAGGGAGACGATATAGTAGAACGATGTGTGCGCACACAACACTGTGCAGCCATCGCAAGTGCGACCAGCCACTGCTGCAGTGGTCCTGCATCCAGGTGCTGCACAGATAGGGTTGCCGGAATCGTAATTTCTGGTCATTGCGATCCCGGTGACCCTATGCACGAGCCTGAGCACTCATCTACTACTACATAGTACTGTGCGAAATAGGAATGCTGAACTCTAGGTCTCCCCACCAACAGCGGCCGCACCACTGGGATGTGAACCCATGCAAGCGGCGATTTAGCGAGTGAGGCTGCGACTACAAAGGCAGCAGCCCCACACCTGCCGCATCGCAGACTCCATCATTGGAATGTGGTGGGTCAAGGTATGTGTTGAAATGGATGTTTCCCCCGTACCTTCATGGAATTCTTTCATCCTTTACTGAAAAGGGGTGCTCAATGACTCGGGTGGCCCAATGAGAGGTGCCTTGATGTGTCTGCTTTGGGTGTGACAGCCTCAGCGCGCCTGCAATCACAACCAACCTTGAACTACACCCATGACATGGTTTACGCCACATGGCAAGGCACCATAACCGCACCAGCAGCAGGCTACCATCTTGTTGGAAAGTGGTTCATCATGCTGAAACTTATAAAATCATTCATTGAGTGCATGCCTCCCAGAGTACCTTACCCCAAACATTGTTTTGCATTATCAGGCTGTAGTGCATGCCAGAGCACTTCTCTCATGTACCTCTCTTCGTGGCTCCCAACGCAACCTGCCCACCACCTACTTTCCAACTCCCAAAGTTTCCGTCGAGGCGACCGTGTACTTGAACTAATAACAAAATAGTACAATTGTTTGTAAGGTAATCATGTGTGCGCACCTGGAAAGAAGTCCGTCCGCCGCAGGGCCGTAGGGTCCTTCACAAACCCCTCCATGCCATCATCATTCCAAGCGCTCACAGCCAGCAGCGACGCGTCCCTCTCCAGCAGCGGTGCCGCGGCGGCAAAGTACTCAAAAAAGTCGGGCGCTATCAAAAGGTCCTCCTCCAGAATAATTACGCGCCGGGGCGAAACCGCCGTAACCGCCTCAACTGCTGCAGCCGCCGGTGCCGCTGCCGCCGCTTCTGCCTCCACACCACCCTCACCCGCCGCCGCCGCTGCTGCTGGCGGCACCTCCCTTGCTTTGCCAGCGGCTGGCGCCGCTGGCGCCGCCGCCGCCTCCGCTCCGCTGCCGGCACCACCGCCGCCGGCAACAGCACCCGGCGGTGCCCTGGGCAGTCTGGCGACCTCTGCCTGCTCTCTCTCGCGTGACATTAACACGGTAGCCAGCGCGCCCGACCCGCGTCTCGGCACCTCCACGGGCCTCACGGCCTCCTCCGTTCCAAACACCTGGCCAAGAGCAAAGCGATAGTGGGCGCACAGCCTGCGGTAGCCCTGGAGGGTGGCGACGGCTTTGCCGCGGGCCGGCAGTGGCACGTGACGGACGTGTGTAACTGTCGTTCGGGCCGCCATGGCCTCTGCGAAGGCTGCGATGATGCGGGTGACGCCCGGGTTTGTGCCGTCTTGGGAGATTACGATGGGGGGGGAAGAGCGGGGGCCGGAGAGGGGGGCGGGGAAGTGCGCTGCGACCGCGTCCAGAGTGGCTTGCAGGTACTCTGGCCGGTTGGCGCAGATGATCAGCAGGACAGTTTCGGGGCCCAGGGGTGGTGCCTGCCGGTGTGGTGCTGCGGTTGCGGGAAGGTGTGGTTGCGCGGCGGAGGGTGCAAGCTCCGCCACGGGCGGCAGCGCACCACCAAGCTGTCTGAGCTGTGGCTGCTGTTTCAGCTCCAACTCCCCCTGCCGCTGCTGCGGCCGCTGCTGCTGCTTCCGCTGTCGTTGCACCTGTTTCTGCTGCTGCTCCATGCGCTTCACCTGCCCCTGTTGCGGCTGCTCCCCCTGCTGCTGCTGCTGCGGCGGCGGCAGCGGCGGCGCGACCACGTGGACGCCCACCTGCTCCTGCTGCTGCCGTCTCTGCTGCTGCCGCTGCACACCTCTCGGCAGCGGCTGCTGGTGTTCGATGCTGGGTGACTGTAGCAGTGCACCGATTGCTGTCCAGTACGCCAGACCAAGGCAGGAGAACACCACCAGCCACAGCACATCCGCCGCCCGCCACCGTGGCGAGTACCGCCTGCTGCCCTGGACATGCCCCTGCAGCTGTCGTCGCAATGCGAAACGGTGCATGGTTAGGCGAGGCACCAAGCCGAGTGCAAGGCGATGCTATCGGGGTGGGCAGGAGAGGGCGTCTCGTCGGCGACGCTTTGCCCGCCGCATGACACCCCAGGCCACGAAGCGTGGCGCGCCCCGCCACTCCACTCTGAAGACCGCTGTGTGCTTTGCACGTGTTCTGAGTTTTTTCGAATTCCGGTTTCAGATGCAGGGGGGGTACTCGGGTAGGTGAGTCGAGTCCGAGTTCTGTTTGTTCCTGGCTTCAGACTACAGTGTCTACACAGACAAGCGGCGCACACACGGCTGCAGCGCGGCACAGCGGATCGGCCGCCGACATCTCCCCCCCCGTCCGCAGCAGCCATGCAGGCCGTTCGCAGCCTCGCCCGTTTCCCCCACCTCAGGCGGTGCCTGCTGCCCGCAGCTTCTGCCCGACCAGCAGCAGCGGTGTCTGCCACCGCCGCTGACGCCAGGGGGACGTTGCGGGGCGCGTGGCAGCCCCAGCATGTGCAGCAGCAGAGGTGGTTCGCCAGCAAGGACCAGGAGAGCGACGACGACTTCAAGCCACAGAGGAAGGCTGTGCCACAGGGGGATGCTGACATAAAAAAAATGATCGAGGACCAGGTGCGTGAAGGTGGCAGGTGGTGTGCTGACAGTGGCGTTGTGGTGGACGCAGTCAAGCTCAATGCTGCAGAAGCCCGCCCTGGCTGGCCGCCTGGTGGCTGTGGTGGTGGTGCGGTGGTGGTGACATTGACAGACTTGGTGCTGCTGCGGTGGCATCACAACAAGCCTTGCGAGGCTCCCTTTCCCTTCAACGCACGATGATGTTGCTGCCGCGGCGCACGCCTTGCGGCACGGAGGCGCACTGCATCTCACATGGCGCACTCGAAGGCTCCGGACTGTGGCTAGGAGTGGCCGCTGCTCCTGACCGTCGGGCAGTAGCGCCACACTGTGTCGTTGTACGGGCCGCATGTGTGCAACAACATATTTTCCGAGCCCTAGCCTACCGGCGGCTCAGGCCTGCCTGCCAAGTGCAATTATTGCTCTTGCTGGTGTAATGTTGTGAGTTTGTGTGTACACGCTGCCGGGCATGTGCCATTGCCACGAGCGTGCTGGCATGCATGGCATGCGCTCTTGCACGCCCACAAGTGCAATGAAGTACTTCACGTACTTTCAAGTAATACTATAGACACTCACAATGACTGGCTTTTACGTGTGCGTGCCTGGCAGGTTCGCGAGCACAAGCTCATGGTGTACATGAAGGGCACTCCCTCGGCGCCTCAGTGCGGCTTCAGCATGCAGGTGAGCATGTGGGCATTGCCGCAAGTGCGGACAGAGAAAAGCACAGAGCACACAACAATGTGTGCATAAGAGCGCACGGGCAAAGATAGAAGAGAGCGTCACACAAACACGAAAAGTAAATGTGGCTTGCTCACTGTTCCTTAAAAAGGGTAAGTGATTTTGCGCACTCCACAAATGCTCCTTGGTGGACACACACACGGGCACATGCTGCACCCACCCACCCCCCCGTCGCCGCACCTGGCTGTGCTCACACCACTGCCATGGCCGGTGCTGCCGCCGCTGCTGCTGTTGCTGGAATGTTCTGTGGGATCTGTGCTGAGCAGGTAGTGCGCATTCTGCACGCTCAGGGCGTGCCATTCTCATCTGTGAACGTGCTGGACTACCCTGCCATTCGCGACGGCATCAAGAAGTTCAGCGACTGGCCCACCATTCCGCAGGTACTCAGGCTGCCCACATGGTTTGTTCATCAACAAAATACAAGCAATGCCAGCAAAACCAGTACTGCATCCTGTACATGGTGGTGCGTGGGTATGTATACATGTGTGTGTGTGGCGTGTTGATGTGGCTGATTAGCACAAGTCAATTTTGGCATGCAAGCAAGCGTTAGTAAAAAGCGACTGTACAGTACATGAGAATATGAGGCACAGAATTCTGGTAGAGGCAGCGATCTGGAAAGGGTTTAACTGTCGTCGACTGGTGCAAGGCCGGCCTGTGCTGCATGGGTGTGCTTCAGAACCCTCATCGCAGTGTACCAGTTCTGGGGGTGCTGCCATATACCACTTGAGCCGTAGCTTGGCAGCTGCTCGGCATAGCCAGTTGCTCTACTCTTTTGGCTGACGAGGCACAGCTATTGGTATGTCTGCTGTGTCTCTATTCGGGTACATGGCCAAGTGGCTGCCACATGCTGGCAGCCATACTTCAAGTACTAGTACATAACAGCTGGGCGGTTGCACGCTCACAGGTGCAAACCAGTAAAAAGCTACACAAAGTTGTATGTCTACACAGGGCCGTGCATGCCTCTGTGTGGCTCGAATGGTGGACTACGATTGGCCCACGGAGGGCCCTGAGGGGGGTCTAACCGTAGTCCACCGTGGACTACGATTGGCTGAGAGGCGCTCAGCACGAGGGCGGGCAGGCGTGGGCACTGATCTGCAGAGCGAGCCAGCAGCAGAGCTTTGGGGGTGGGGGGAGGACTGCGCACCATGCCATCGCGCCGTGCTGGCTTGCACGACTTGGGCTCTTGCACGCCCACACGTGCAAATAAAGTAAACATAAAATACAGTGCACTTGCAGTTTAGTGCGCTTTAATTAAGTGCGGTGTGTGGTTTAGTTTGGGGTCCACAGACCTGTCGCTGACCACATCATTCCATAAACGGTACACAACGCCCTATCTGGTGTAGTGCGAGTCTTGCTTGTGTGCGGGGTGCTAGGGGGCCGACACTCCCTTAAACGAACTCGCGAGTGTGCTGTACCACAACTGTGCTGCTGAGCACACTCTGGCCGTCATGTGCTGAGCACACTATGGTTTTTGGTGCTTGCGGGCGCTGAGCAGGTGTACCTCGAGGGCGAGTTTGTGGGCGGCTGCGACATCATGACGCAGCTGCACAAGAGCGGCGAACTGGAGACAATGCTCAAGGACGCAGGCCTCATGCAGGCCGCCGCAGCAAAATAATTTGGCCACCACCACCCTTTCTCTTGCCCACGACACTGGTGGAATAGCGGCATACCAGCACCCCTTCTCTTAGTGGATTGGCCCACGCCACGCCGCATACCAGCTCTTGGTGGATTGGCCCACACCACTGGTGGAACAGCGGCACACTGCCAGCGATGCGGCTTGGTGCGCATGATTGGCTGCCGGCGCTGCCTGGAGCACTGCACGGCAGTATGGCGGGGTTGGGGCGGAGCGGCGTGGTACTCTCCACATGGCGGCTGGAGCTGGAGGGCTGCTTTGGGCTGCTGCAGCTGGCGGGAGCAGGTGCTGCTGAGCAGCTGGGAGCCGGATGCTGCTGCTGAGCACGCAGTATGCTGCTGCTGAGCACCAGCAGGACGGCTTTTGCAGGTGCTCCATAATTGCCGCCTAGGGTGGCTGTACTTTTGGGGGAACCAGGTGAAGCCCTGCCAGGGTTTGGCAAATGTAGGTGCATGGGTGGTGAATTGCTAGCGCTGGTGCGGCTGTTTTGCTGCTGAGCACTGCTGCTGAGCACAGCTGCTGAGCACTGCTGCTGAGCATTGCTGCGTATGGTTGTGGGAGGCAGCCCGCGGACGGTGCAACAGCAGTTGCTGCCCGCATTGTAAATGAAAAGATGAGGGCAGCTGTTGTCACAACCCTGTCTCGCCTGGTCTGCCTGACCACGGAACAGAATTGTTTACTGCGTGTTTGTTCCTCAAACATACTTCAAGTCTGAAGTACTACAGCAGTATCAAAGTCTGAAAGTACTACAGTAGTATGAACCAGTGACAGCACGCGGCATGATGCCAGGGCAGCCCTCCAGCAGCGTGCACATCAACCTTAACTAGATATTCATAGAACAAGTACAAGTATGCAGACAAAAACACACAAAGTGGATGGCCATGCCTCTTGTACGCTTCGAAAAGCCCTCCGGATGCTCTTCACCCCATCACTGCCTCCAAAATGCTTCGAGCACGGGTAATGTATTTGGCTCTTCTGGGGTCGGGTAACACTAGGCCTAGCACCCGGCGGAGTCACCCAAGCTCTGGGAGGTGTGGCACCGCAGCCCCTGTGTCAGCGTGCATTTCCTCTATGGATTGTGAGCGGAAGGCAATCACCACGCTCAGCCACAGGTGCAGCAGCACCAGGTACAGGAGGAACAGCGCGCGCGCCGCTGGAACGTTCCTGAGGAACAGTCCTGCGGTGAGGCTCAGCCGGTCCAGAGAATCGACTGCATGTGCCACCTGCCAAGGGTGCAAAATTAGGGTGTGCGGCAGGAAAAGGGGGGAATGTTGAGCACAGGATGGGTTCTGCGATAATGGTCTTACAAGGCTGGTTGCGTTGCCACAGGAGGTTAAAATTTGGTGCTTAGTACCCTTCGGCTGTGACATAAATATGGTTTTAGGCGTGCAATTATGTGCTGCAACCTGCCAGTCACCAGGCACAGTGCTAGACACCATCCCAGACAAGCCCCCCCACTCTCAAACAAACAGAGTGCAGCAGCAGCAGGCCTGGCAGCCCTACGCCGTCGCCATCATGTCATGCGGAAAGTGCTTCTTTGCTGTATGCTACTGCAGTCAATGGCCGCTCCACTGCAAATTACCAGCACATGAGCACGCTCAGCTTACTTTTCTTTTTGCCCCAGGAGCTTGTGTCACCTGCCAGGCCATTACTGCCTGCTGGTTTGCCCGCAAACAGCAGGTGTTGTTCTTGATTTTTCAGAGGACATTGATGTGTTCGTGGAGCATTTTGTGTGTTCGTACGCATACACTGCCGCCGGGCACGTGCCATCATGCCACGAGCGTGGGGACATGCATGGCATGGGGTTTTGCATGCCCACAAGTGCAAACAACTACTTCCAAGTACTTGGAGTGCGACTACCCGCCACAACACCAGCTGCTTCGCTTGGGCATCAAGACAAACAGGCGCACTCCTGCTGAAGTACATACTTCTGAAGTATACACTAGTACGTCACACGGTGTTAAACCTATATATCCGCCATGACTGATTGTTGCTCACAAACACATCTGTCAACCGCCAGAAGCGGCGCGCACCTTCGGATTGCGCGAAATGATGGGCGCCAGATCCGACATCTGCACGGCGCGCCCCCCTCCCCCCCCCCGCCCGCGCCTGCGCACCACGCCATCGTAGTCTGGCGACGCCAGCCCAGCGGGCACAGGCGATCCCTCCTGCTCCAAATCCATGGCGGAGTTCATGAGGCGGCCCTCTGCTGCCTGCGCGCGCTTTTCCGCTGCTTTGAGGCGCGTTTGCAGCATGGCGCTGCGGGTGTGGTGGCGGTGTAGGGGGGGGGGGGGGGGTATGGGTACAGTGCACTCGCGGTTTAGTCCGGGATATTGTCGCCCCCCTAGCAGGAGCAATTCAGTTGGTGGAAAATCGCAGCAAGGGGGTCAATGTGTTGGTGAAAGGAGGTATGGGCTGTGGAGGCTTTGGGATCAGCCTATACTTCGCCAAGAGTTCTTGACAGTCAAATCCGCGGTGGCAATGAGATGGGGGGGGGAGGGGGTGACAGTACAGTGCACTCGCGATTTAGTGCGGGGTAGTGTCACCCCCTAGCACCCCGCACTGAAGCGAGACCCACACTAAATCAAATAGGGCAATATGGTTTGTTTTTACGGAAGTACATGGTCATGTGGGCTGTGCCAGGTCTGTAAACGTCGCAATATATTCGCATACCGCACTAAATCAAAGCGCACTAAATCGTGAGTGCACTATATGGATGTCACAGCCGCCAGCTCTGCTGCTGAGCACTGCACAGCTGGTGAGTACAACACCTGCTCCTCGGTCAGCACCTCACCTGCTCCTCGCAGTAACTCTCGTGCGGGCGGTTACACGTCAAGCAGCGGCACTTTGATGATGAGTACGGATGTCACAGCCGCCGGCTCTGCTGCTGAGCACTACCCAGCTGCTCAGCTCGACTTACACCGTTCGCACGCCAGCTCGTCGGCCGCCTTCTGCTTGCGCAGCAGCTGCTGAGCACTACGCAAAGCTGATGAGCACTACACAGCTGCTCAGCGCGACTCTCACCGTTCGCACGCCAGCTCGTCGGCCGCCTTCTGCTTGCGCAGCAGCTGCTCCGTGAGCGCGCGTACCCTCCCCTCCGCTGCAGCCCCTTCCATGGCCCCATCAACAGCGCTGCTGCCGCTGTGGCCCACTGCAACGCCATGTGCGCTGGCGCCAAGGCCTGGCGGCAGTGGCGCCAGAGGGGCGGAACGCCGCACCTCCTCCAGTTCACGCGCAAGGGATTCTGCGGGGGGAGGCGTGTTGCAGGTAGCAAGAAGAGGGTTCAGGGGGGGAGGGTTGAAGGTGCATGGGTGTAGGGTGGAGGACATGAGTGCGCATGTGTCGTGGCACAGTAGCCCGCAGGAAGCGACCTATGATGTCGCCCTCTAGTGGAACGCATTTATCTTACCCTCAAGCGCCGCGCTGTCTTCCGCAGAAGTGGCACCTGCTGCACACCCATGCGCGGTCGTGGGGTACTGTCAAAGCTGGCACTACTTCTTCAAGTCACAGTTGAAGTACTGGCGGAGCTGCGACTCGCCGGCGTGAGCGTTGCCGGCGTGAGCGTTCCATCCGCGGCCACACGCCTGGTTCGTTGCTGTACTGTCAAAGCTGGCACTACTGCAAGTCGGGGTTGAAGTAGTAGCGGAGCTGTGACTTGCCAGCGTGAGCGTTTGCGGCCGCCACCCGCCCCTCAACTTTCATCCGCGGGCACACGCCTGGTTCACTTGAGTTACTGTCAAGCTGGCACTACTTCAAGTTGGAGGTGAAGTACCAGTGGAGCTGTGACTCGCCAGCGTGAGCGTTCGCGGCCGCCACCCGCCCCTCAAGCGCTGCCCTTGTGCAGCAGCAGCACCTGCTGCACTTTCATCCGTGGCCACGCGCGTAGTTCACTTGTGGTACTGTCAAGGTGGCACTACTTCAAATTGGAGTTGAAGTACTAGCGGAGCTGTATCTCACACCAACATGAGCGGTCGCGGCCGCTGCCTACTGCAGCAGCGGCACCTGCTGCACTTCATTTACGGGTACTGCAAAGCCCGGCACTACTACAAGTTGCACAAAGTTTAAGTACTAGCGGAGCAGTGACTCACCAGCATGAGCATTCGCGGCCGCCACCCGCCCCTCAATCGCTGCCCTTGTGCAGCAGCAACACCTGCTGCACTTTCATCCGCGGCGACACGCCTACTTCACTTGAGTTACCGCCCAGCTGCCACTACTTCAAGTTGGAGTTGAAGTACTAGCAAAGCTGCGACTCACCAGCGTGAGCATTCGCGGCCGCCACCCGTCCCTCAAGCGCTGCCCTGTCCTCCGCAGCAGCGGACCGCGCTGCCGACAGCTCTCTCTTCAGTGCCGCCACCTCTGCCTGAGCTGTGCGCGCTGCCATGCGCTGGGTCTCCATTGCTGCGGTCAGCTGCTGCACCTGAGCCGCCGCCGCTGCCGCAGCGCCTGCGCTGTTGCCGCCTGCACCGTTGTGGAGCACAGCACGGCAGCGTAGTCAGCACAACAAGGTAAATACTATAGAGGTACTTGTAAGTACCGGTACTAGTGTTCTCTATTTGCACTTGTGGGCGCGCAGGAGCCCATGCCATGCATGCCAGCGCGCTCGTGGCGATGGCACATGCCCGCCACCGTGTACACACGCACTCATAGCTTTGAACAACCAAGAGCAATAAGTGCTGCTAGCAGGCAGTCCTGGACCGCTGGCAGGCCAGGGCTCGACCTGCCAGCGCAATTTATAGTACTACTTGGGTGGTCATTCAGACTTTCAGCGCACATCACATGGGGATTGGAGCACAGTCAGGCATGGTGTGGCTGGGCCATGTGAGGCTCTGCCCTGCTGAGTGACGAAGGACAGCACAATTGTGCAGTGCTGGGCACAGATCGGTCAGCACAACCGGAGCCAGATCGAGAGGCATGCGCAGCATCTGTGCGGGCCAACCGGCCTGCCGTAGGATATGCCGCCGTCTGGAGTCCCCACCTCACATTGTACACATGGGTACAGTATACTTTCGAGATGTTTACTACTAGTAGTATATTGCAGTGCCAGGCGCTTACCGTGTCCTGCCCCTTGGTTCTGCAGGGCCGCTCTTGCGCCGTCAAGCTCGCGCTGCATGTCGGCAAGCTGCTGCCCCAGCTGCGCATTCTCCATCTGCAGTGAGCCCAGCGTAAGCAAGCACATACTTCAGTACATGTACACATACATGTACACTTGAAGTACATACTCAAAGTACTTCAACAAGTATATATACTTTTGAAGTATGTATACTTCTTAAGTACATGGGTTGGCATGCCCAGCTGCACATTCTCATCTGAGTCCAGCATAATCAAGCAACAGTTTATATGAAAACTCATACAGGAGCGGTAAAGGCTACTGTAGGTCTCCCTGTTGGTGTACCGTAACTGACGGAGTATAGCGCGGGGGTCTTTATTTAACGAGGGGGGGCGTTATTCAGCGTCATATGACCCTGTATACCGCCCCCCGCGAGGCTGACGGCGCCTTGAAGACGACAACGCGGGGGGGGTATTCTATACAATTTGGGTACTCTGTATAATACGGGTGCATTGCATAACACCCCCCCGTGCTAGCGACAGGAAACCCCGCCGCTGACAACGCGGGGGGCGTTATGATCCGTCAGTTACAGTAGGGGCCGTCACCCTGGGGGCGAGCCCATGCAAGGGGGTGGACACAGCAACAACAGCGCCTGCAGGCAGCAAATCTCGCACCTAGTGATTATGTATTGTGCTATTCCATCAATTTGCGGATGTGGGTATGCAAACACCCAGGTCATGCATGTGGCATGTATTGTAGCAGTGCGATGGCGATTCCGTGGACCTGTGTAGAAAGTCATCCTTCAGTGGGTGCACTGCCAATACCAATAGATGAAGGAAGCAGGGAGATGTCGGCAGTCAACATGGTATGGCAGTTGAGGAGCAGCAGCCACCGCAACAGCAGCACCATGGAAGTGCACTGTGACCGGCACCCTCTGAGTGCGCATTCAGCGCCCCTGGCGCCACCATGCCAGGAGTGCTGCAGTTACCAACTACTTCAACAAGTAGTTGAAGTAGTTGCAGTTCTGCACGTGCAACAAACAGAAAACAACACCACATGAGCCCATTTGCTGAAGGGAACCACACTTCAGGCGTTGAGCACTGCTGCCATTGGCTTTGCTTACATCGCGTGCGTCTTTCCCTCTGCCAAAGGGGCTCGCAGAACAACTGCTCGTCTACTCAGCATGTATAGCAGGTACCTTGTAGTGCCACAGTGGTAGGTGCGCGCTGGTCTGGTGCCCAACAGGACGTAGCACGAGGCATTTGTGTCTGCTTGTTCACAAGCGGTCAACCTGGCACTCCCATGAACGGCCGTGATTACTTCTGATGAAGTATGTCTTTGGTGTGTCGGCTCAGCGCACGTTTTTATCGTGGGCCGGGTATCTGTGAGCATCAAAGTGGCCAACACAGTGCCTGTGATGGCTGCAGGAACCAGGGGGCAGGTTGCACACAAGCCTACCACAGAGCAAGTTCAATGAGGGGGTGTATGTGGCGGTGTGTGCCTGGGTGCTCAGCAGCAGAAGCAGCATAGTACCACCCTGCTGCTCTGCATTTCCTGGGCTGAGCACATGTGCTTGCTCAGGGAAACAAGAAGGGTGTGCATTTATAAAATCCAGCAGTCAGAGCGCTGCCACTGCTGCACTGTGCACAACCTTCATCCCAAGTGCAACGAGTGCGGGCAATTGCTGAAAAGCGTTGTTTCTGTGTGAGAGGCCGCATGTCAAAAGCAGGGCCTATCGGGTGCTCAAGGCACTGCACGTCGTCACAATAAATCAGTGCGGCAGGGGGGGCGGGATGGGTCAGAGCTGGTTTACTATGCTGGTACATGTTGCCGGTGCGAGGGCACAACCTGTAGCATTTTCGGAAGAGAAAAGTACCAAGATATGCACTGCCCTTTGACTTACTTTGGCAGTGTCTTGTGACTTTTTCCCCCCCAGAAACTCAGATGTGCCTTTGCACGATGAACATGTAGCAGCATAAGCCAGGCACACGGCGCGCCACAGCTCTGACCCAGCCCCCCCCCCCCTCTTGCACTGATTTATTGTGACGACGTGCAGTGCCTTGAGCACCCAGGGAGCTTTGTTCTTTGGCGTGCAGTCGAGAAACAATGCTTTCAGCTCATTGCACTTGGGACGGGAGTGCACAGGCAGCAGCAGCAACAGCGCTCTGACTCCTGGTATTTATGCACACCCTTATTCTTTTTTCCAACGGTTTTCTCTGAGCAAGCACATGCGCTCAGCCCAGGAAATGCAGATGAGCGGGGGGGTTCTACAGTACTGCTGCTTCTGCTGCTGAGCACGCAATCACAAACCCCTACATACACCTGCTCATCGAAGTTGCTCCATGGTAGTAGGGTTTTCTGCAACCCGCCCCTATGTTGCTGCAGCCATGGCAGGCACTCTTTAGGCCGCTTTGATGCCTTACACATACTTCTTCCCTGGCACACAGTTTAAGAAAACGCGCTCAGCCGACACACTAAAGACATCAAAATCATGGCCGTTCACGTGAATTCACGGCAGCGCCAAGTCCACCGCATGTGTACAAAGCAGACGAAAATGCCTCGTGCCACGTTGGACACCAGGCTAACGCGCACACCTACCACCGCGGCGCTACAATTTACCGGTACCTGATACTTCAGAAGCATATATACTGAGCTAGCGCAGCTGTGCGTGAAGCTTCCATAGTGTGCTATTTCCCCGTGTTTTGCCTGGTGCTCGGTGCCTGTGCATGCTTGAATGGCGAACCTTTCCGCACCATCGATGCACCAGTGTGTTTGCTCACACAGTGTCACGTCACTTGTACACATTTGGATGACAGCCTCTGTCATCACTACCGAGTCTCTGAACACTGTGGGCATCAGCGACAAATAAAAGGCAGCTCAACTTTGCTGACGCGTGCCCAACAGTTGGTAATTGTCATTCAGAAGTGCAATGCACGGGAAGTAGAGGCACAGTAACTGCTCTTGCAAAGTTGAACACAGACATCGCACCGCACCCTGTGGGCGCCGACTTCAACTTGGTAGCTGGCAACTACAGCCCGGGTCCTGGAGCAAACTTGCTGTACTTCAACAAGGTGTGACCCTGACACATCAGTGCGTGTGACGAAGTGCAACGGTGCATGTTATCAGGCATGCCTTCAACATCATCTGCTACACCGGTTTTACAGCACAGTACCCAGATGGGCTAATATTACACCCATCCACGCTCCACAAAACATGTTCACAAAAACGCGGGGTTTCCGCAAAGCCCTCATACTCGGGTCGCCTAGTCCTTTTTCATTGCTTGCCAGTATCATGGCAGATATGATTGATGAAACAACATTGTATACTTCACGATGCATAACCAACACAGCAATGCTAACCGCTGCTGCCGCCTCACTTTGAAGTAAATTTCAACAAGATAGTTCAATATAGTTATACACTCCAAGACACGTGACAACTAGAGGCATGCTGACCGCCACCGCCGCCTCATTGTGAAGAAAACTTTGAGACATATAAAAAAGAATGTACACTTCAAGACACGTGATCAACAGACACATGCTGACCACACCTCCAGGGCCTCCTGCCGCTGCCGCGCCGTGAACTCCGCGCACGCCGCAGCACCCCTCAATGAAGCAATGATGTACCGTTTAAGACATACTACAGTAGTAAATCATTGTGACCAATTGAGGCATGCTGACCGCAGCTGCCGCCGCAAGTTCAGGGCCTCCTGCCGCTACCGCGCCGGGAACTCCGCGCGCGCCGCTGCACCCCTAGCCTCCGCGGCCCTCTCCACCACTGCCGTCTCACTTTAAAGTGAGCTTTAACACAGATAAATGTAGTGTACATCTCAAGACATGTGATCAATAGAAGTATGCTGGCCGCCGCTGCCGCCTCACCTCCAGGGCTTCCTGCCGCTGCCGCGCCGTGAACTCCGCCCGCGCCGCCGCACCCCTAGCCTCCGCAGCTCTCTCCTCCACCCTCCTCAGCTGCGCCGCCGCCGCCGCCGCGGCCTCCATCCCCTCCCTCCTCCCGTCATCCGCTCCCACAGCCGCAGCCTCCGCTTCACGACGCGCCGCCGCCGCGCGGGCGTCTGCCGCATCGGCACGTGCAGCGGCTTCTGCCGCGGAGGCGAGAGCTGCTGTGGCCGCCTCTACCTGTCTGGCGAGCGCCGAGTCCTGCTCAGCACATGGGGGGGTCTTGTCAGAGGTGTGCTGAGCAGGGGAAACTTCAACTTGAAAAATTGACGCGCGGTGTCGGCAGAACCGTGCCAGGCAGTGCCGCGGCAGTGACCCCTCTGCTGCGGAGGCGAGAGCTGCTGTGGCGGTCTCTACCAGTTTGGCGAGCGCCGAGTCCTGCTCAGCAGATGGGGAGGGGGGTCTTGTCAACGGTGTGCTCAGCAGGGGCAACCTTGGAAATTCAGCTGTCGCTGCTCAGCGCCCTGTAGGCGCACGACTAAGGTATCCAAAGTTTGTGCCGGTCCGCACATAGCCCCGCGTCTCTGTGACTCATTGTCTTTTGTAAACTTCGGATGCGGTTTTGGCAGAACCGTGCAAGACAGTGCCAGGGCAGTGAACCAGGCTCAGGGCAGCACCTTAAGCCACCTATGTAACGCACATGCACTACAGTACTTGTTGCGGAAAGGGGAACAGCGGTTCACGCAGCATGCTCGGCCTCCCGGCACCCTGCTAAGCAAAGGCAGGTGGCTAGCGTGCCTGCAGGAGTTGCTTGTGCGCAGGACGCACACAAGGGGTAACCAGCACCAAATGCAAGCACCGTGCTGCCGTACTAACATACTTACAAGTATGCAGTGGTAAGGGTATCACTGCCACGCATAATGCACGCCACTGCGCGTGTGACTTCCAAGCCTTTGTACGCACATTGATGTTGTTGATTAAGCAACGCCATGGAAAATCGTTGCCAGCGGTTTGAATCAGCATCGGACTGTCTACAGCAGCCACGGTTTCCCGGTGCCCTGCTACTGCCCAGCATAGCAGATGGCCACCATAGGACAACTTCAACACCATGGTAACTTCAACACTGACTACAAATATGGCACTTGCCTTGGCAGCCATGGCCGTCATGACTGCCTGCCGTGGTTCGTCATGACTGCTTCCCAGCACGGCAGGCAGTCAGCCATATAATGATTGCCACATAAATCCCACAAGAACGGCTCTACAGTAGTGTTCACTTTGGACTTGAAGTAAGGCACTTGCCTAGGCAGCCATGGCCGTCATGACTGCTGCACAGCACAGCAGGTGGACACCATAAGAGAACTTCAACATGTTAACTTCAATGATGACTTGAAGTCCGGCACTGGCCTTGGCAGCCATCGCCGTCATGAACTGCTGCTCCTCCTGCGCACAGCAGGCGGACACCATAAGAAAACATGGTAACTTCAACACTGACTTGAAGTACGGCACTTGCCTTTGCAGCCATGGCCGTCATGAACTGCTGCTCCTCCTGCGCCCGCTCCCTGGCCAGCTCCGCCACCTTCTCCTTCTCCCTTGTGAGCCTGACTGCGGCTTCGCGCAGCTCCTCCTCCTGGTTGCGCAGGCGCTCTTCCAAGCCCTGCAAATGCGCACATCAGAGCCATAAAAAACAGGTAGTACATACCAAAATTGCACATGAAAACCATAGCAGCATGGTGCGCAGTGACATGCGGTTGCGCAGACGCTCCTCCAAGCCCTGCAAATGCGCACATGAGAACTGTAATAATACATGTACCACATGTCGAAATTTCTGGAAAAGATTATGGTGCATGGTACATGCGGTTGCGCAGATGTCCCTACAAATGCGCACATGAAAACCATAGTTAGCATATTTATTTATTTAATACATATCAAATCTGTGAGGATGCGAGCATGAAACCGTAATCAAAATGTACTACCACTATGTACTTCGAAGTACTTCGTGAAGTTTTAAAGTCCTGGGCATGCACATTGATACCATTGTAGCATGGTACATGCAGTTGTGCAGGCGCTCATCCAGGACCCCGCACATGTGTACATGAATACCATAATAAACAAAACTATTTCAATTATGTACTGCCAGTAGTATACTTCAAAGTATAACAAATTCCTGAGGATGCGCACCTGCGAAAGATGATAACATGGCACACAGTACATGCAGTTGAGCAAGCGCCCTCTTCAAGCCTTGAGCATGCGCACTGGACAACAATAACGACATGCACACACATGGACACATTCTTCAAGAACATGTTACTGTGGTATGAACTATTTCATGTCCTGCATACTCAATGTGTGTGTGTGTGTGTGTGTGCAGTCCTGGACGTGTTTGCAAGGCCGGTGCTGCACCACGACCATGTGCACATGACAACCCATCACAACATGCATGACCATAACCCTCAGTATAAGGCGCACGAAAACCTATTAGAGCATGCAGTGAAAGACAGCCGAACAGCAAAACATACATGATAGCATGCATGTAGTGTACAGCCGTTCATGTCATGAGACGAAAGCCAAAACATAACAATGTATGCACAAGCACACCTATATTGTAAGCATTTGAATATTGTAAAGCATGTGCACTAGATACAACTGTGGATGTACACACACGTCAGGAAGTATGTGGACATATACCTGTAAGAATACGGCACACATACATGTACTGTAAACATAATACTACAGAACTACTTCAGTATTCGGCAAGGAATATTACTCTCCTGGACAGCCCGTCACAATGGCGCGGCAGCTAATTCGAAGAACACTTTACGCGCTCACGCTGCCCACATGGACAGCATAAAAGGCAACATACTTATACAACGGTCACACAATACACATTGCGCAAACAACAAATGCTTTCTCCTCTGTACGCAGCTGTGCAGTCAAACCCAGGCTAGTTTTCTGTAACCTGCTGATGCTTAGCATGAACTCTCACTGCCTTGCCCCTCCGCAGCCAGCATGTGACGCAGATACCAAAGTCCGCCACCTTTTCCCTGCTGCTGCATTGCCGCCGGCGCACAGCTGCCCAGCCGCAGCAGTGGCGGCCACCACGCCAGCGGTAAGACACAAGGTCTAGACACATGTTTTTCTCAGCAGAACAGGTGTACAGCTCACCTCCAGCTCCAGGCTGAGCTCCTCCACCTCCTGCCTGAGCCTGCGCGCCTCCGAATGGTCGCCCGCCGCGCCCGCAACTGCCGAAACCGCTGCCACCTTCTTCAGTAGACCCCCCAGCCCCCCCCCTCCGCTGCGCGGCGCGCTGCCGCTGGCGCTCAGCGGCTGCTCAGCAGCACCCTCCCATGCCTGCTGATGATGCTGCTGCGCAGGTGGCGGCACCTGCACCTGCTGAGCACGGCCATCGGCGGCCAATGGCGTGCCTCCAGGCGGGCGCGGGCTGACATGCGCTGCTGCGCCCGCAACGGGTCTCGGTGGTGCACCGCTGCTGCCTCCGTCTGGTGCTGCGGCGACGGAGGCGGCGGCGCCAAGCGCGGTGCGCAGCGGCGACAGCGGCGCGCCGGCGCGCTGCTGCACCTGCTGCTGCTGAGCACTTGCCCGCTGCGCCAGCTGCTGAGCACCAGAGGGGGTGCCTGGCTGCAGCGGCGACGCACGCCCCGACCCAGGCAGGGATTGGCGCGCCAACGGGCTTGTTGCAGATGTTCGCAGGGGAGACCCGAGAGTGGGAGCGGCTGCTGGCGGGCCGGCCGATCGGTCGGAGTCCCATTGAGGTTCCGGGGCCGCCGGTGACACCGGCGGAACGGAGGCTGGAGAGGAGGGGTGGGGGAGTGGGCGAGGGGAAGGGGTGTGGCTTCGCTGGAAGTCAGGGAGGGGGCCCAGCTGGCCTGGTGGGGGAGGGCTGGTCAGGTTGAAGGTATTGGTGGCGCCGGCATCATCTGCCTGTGCTCCTGTGGCGGCTGCGGCGGCGGACTCCCTTCGACGGTTCCGGCGTCGTTCCGCTGCGGATTCGGCGGCCTCTGCGAGAGAAATGCGGCAGAAGCACAGGTGGCAAGCAGAGTGGGGAATCTTGCGAGAGCAGATGAGAGGCTTTACCTGTGTGGCCAACCGAGGATCTGCTTCGCCGCTGTTGTGTGTGTGCCTTGTCACAGCTCTGCTGTGCCAGTTGAGTGCAACAGCAAAGGCAACAGCCGCAGCAACATGCACACATCACAACAGTGCACGAGCACTGCCACAGGACAAGCAGCTAGCCACACAGCAGCACTACTCCTATGACGCCCTGGCACAGCTGCAGCATGTCAGTGGTGTGTGCACACGCACGCACCTTGATCAACCAGACTCTCCCTTGCGATGCTGTCCACGCTGTCGAGCAGGTTGGTGGCATAGTTGATCCACTTGCTCATGGCTCAGCCGCACCCGACTGCGTTGCAGCTGGCGCCAGCAGCAGCAGCAGCAGCACCAGCCACCCTCACAAACACCAGCCAGCGGCGCACCCAGCAAGCAGCCCCGCCACCACCTGCATCCGTTCGCAAACTTTGCAGCATGTGTGCATGATCCCCCCCGATCCCCCCCCCCCCCCCCCCCCCCCCCCCGCCCCCCCCCCCCCCCCCCCCCTTGGGGGGTTGCCACCCCCCCGGGGCCCCCGCGACGGCATCTCAGATCAGCCGGCGGCAGGAAACACCATTAGGAAGGGAGCCGTCTTGTGCCAGTCCACACCCCTTTGCCATCCCCTCTGTTGCCAACATGCTCAAGCAGCAGACAGCAACCGCAGGCGCCGCATCCATGGCCAAGGCGCCCGCCTTCAGCGTGCCCGCCAGGGTGTTTGGCGTGCCTTCGCTCGCAGGCCGCTCCCTTTTGAGTGTGAAGGACCTCAGGTAAGCTCCGTGCCTGCTGCAGCTGCCGCTGCGGGCCGGCTTCTTTGCTGCAGCACACCTGTAGCAGCGGCGCTGCTGCCACCGCTGCTGGTGCCGCCATCAGCTGCCTAGGCTGCAGAACCGTGCGTTGTCTCTGCATGCACAAGGCGTGCAGGCTGAAGCAATCTTGTTGACGACAATGAATGAGTCGCGTGCTCGGCCCTGCACCGCCAGCCGCCCTCATGGCGCCGCTTGGCTGGCCGCTGCAGCTCTGGCTAGCATGCTGCTATGGCCAGCAGTCGGCGCGCGCCATGCACCTGGCTGCTTAGCATGGCTCATTTTTTGGGCAGATGTGCGGGTGACCGCACGGCACAAGGCTGTGGTTTGCTGCGCCAAGCTGTGGTGCAGCGCAGTCGCAGCAGCGTTGGCTAGCCATCTCCTGCACACCAGCTCGCTCCTGTCTCTGGCGCCAGGCAGTTGGTCATGAGCGGTGCGCGATGCCTGGGCACCTCAGGCAGTGCCTTTTGCACCAAGTGGCAATATGAGCGCTGGGCTGATCTGGTTGAATGCAGAAGCAACACTGGGGCCACTTGCTGCGCGCGGCCGCTAGCGTTGCGTTCTGGCACCGCCACGAGGGCTGCTTATGTGGGAGGGAAGGTGCCGGGCGGCTGAGGTGCTGACCGCACCGGCGCAGCGCAGCTACTGCCCACTTGGCTGCTGCACACCTCGGTTTTATGCTGCACACGTGCCGTGTTTGGGTGGTGGCAACGACGGGCGTGACGCGTCACGGCATGCGTGCTTGGCGGATAAGCAGGCAGCAGCTGCGTGCAGCTGGGCCATCAGCTGCTGCACTATGCCCTGAGGTGCCTGCGGCAACATGTCAGCAGTGCTGGCCTGGTGGCTGTGCCTCGAACCTGGCGCTGCCATGCGTACGTCAGTCCGCCAGTTGGGATAAAAACGAGAGGCCAGCGCAGCCGTGAGCCACCGGCAGCACCAGCACTTCAGCAATGCAAGTCGCAGTGCCGCTGGCGCCTGAGCTGCCAAGGCAGCCATCTAGTACCTACCTTCCATGCCATTGCTGCATACTCAGCCCTTGCAACGTGTGCACAGCCTGGGGGGGGTACTTTGCACACTATGGCAGACCATAAGAAATGGCACATTTTATGGCTCTTTTTATGTGGTGCACTATGGGCGCAGTTGGCCGCCTGTCGCGGTTTCGCCATGACCGTTGGCGCGCAAAAGCGTCACCACAATTGCTCACCACCATCGATGCCTCAACACTCAGCTGCGCCGACTCTGCTGCTGGCACGAACTAAAAAACGACCCCATGTTTTTTTGTTGCATATGTGTTTTGCTCTTGTGGGTCTGTGTGTGGCACAGCAAGCAGGAGCTGCTGGATGTGCTGGCGGCGTCCATTGCGCTCAAGAAGGCGTTCAAAGACCCCTCCAGGTCAGGCAAAACACTACCATCCAGTGTATACCACTACCATGTACAGTAGAATCGTTATAACATCGCGATAAGAAGGCATTCGAGGAGCCCTCCAGTCGGCAAACAGCTACCATGCATGTAGTACTACTATGTATGTACTTCGAGTATGTGAATTTAGGTATTTTCTGTGCGGCACTCGATTGGTACTTTGGGCACTCAAAACTATTTGCAACCCGGTACAGTTACACCAACGTTCGGACGGTGACGGCTTTATTGCATGTGCACAACAGACAGCACTTGTTAGTGGTAGGCTGTACTACTTCTAGTGCTTCCAGTGCCCATTTGTATCAATCTCTGTGTGGCATTGCATGGCCTGCGGGCCTGAATGGCTGTCAAGCTCCATTCCATTTCTGCCCCTCTATTTGTATGCGTTTCATGTGTGCACCTCCATTCCTAAGATGTACCCGTGTATTTGTATGCGTTCGATGTGCGCACCTCCGTTCCCAACATTTGCCCACTATCTGTGTGTGTCCGTAAAAGCGCGCAGCGGCATTGAGTGTGAGCTGCGAGCTGCCGCTCCTGGGCAAATCCATGGCCATTACATACTCTTCTAACACTTCCCTCTCTGTTTGTATGGATTTTATGTGAGCAGCCCCATCCCTAACACTTCCCCCTGCATTTGTATGCCTGTCAAGTGCGCAGCGAGCGGCATAGAGCGCGAGCAGCCCCTCCTGGGCAAGTCCACGGCTATGATGTAGTACACCTTAATAGCATTTGTTTTAATGCATTTTATGTGCGCAGCCCCATCACTAAGACTTCCCCCTGTACTATTTGTATGCCTTTTACGTGCGCAGCGGCATTGAGCGCGAGCAGCCCCTCCTGGGCAAGTCAATGGCAATGATATTCCAGAAGCGTTCCACGCGCACACGCGTTTCAACGGAGACTGGAATGGCCATGCTGGGGGGGCATGCCCTGTTCCTGGGGCCCAGCGACATACAGCTGGGTGTTAATGAGTCTCTCAAGGACACGGCGATCGTGCTGGGCCGCTTCAACTCGCTCGTGCTCGCGCGCGTGTTTGCGCACGGCGACGTCGTCGAGCTGCAGGTTGGTGCCGTGTTTGAATACTTGAAGTGCTGTGTAATTCAGAATTATTGTGTCATGGCGCCTGCCAGTCATTTCTTGTTTTGTACTTCCAAGTATGTCGCCCTTTGGGCGGTACACGGCCATTGTGCCTGGGGTGCTTCAACTCCCTCGTGCTCGCGCGCGTGTTCGCGCACAGCGACGTCGTCGAGCTGCAGGGTGGTATTACAATATCGCTTTGTTGGCATTATTCTGTGATGCCGACTTCTGTGCTTCGGTGTACATCTAAATTTCGTCATTTGGGCGGATACACACTCAAGTGACTGTCAGGCCGCCGCCGCCCGTGTTGTTTCAACTGATGCACACAGCCCGCCCCTCCTCCCGCCCCAAAAGGGCAGGGAGGTGTTAATCGGCCCCAAATGCCACTGCTGCTACTGTACGCCAAGTCCCATGCTGTACTCACCACCGCCGCGACGGCATGCCAGGGCTCCTATGGTGGGCTGAGCGAGGCCAATACTTACCGCCACTGCCGCTGTTGCTGCTGCGCCACTGCTGCTGCTTCCTTCACTGCCGCTGCTGCTGCCGCCGCTGCTGCTGCTGCCACTTCCACTGCCGCCGCCGCCGCTTCCGCCGCCGCTTCTGCTGCCGCCGCTGCTGCCATTGCTGCTGCTGCTGCCGCTGCTGGTGCTGCTGCCGCCGACGCTGCTGCCGCCGACGCCACCACAGGCCGAGGCGAATGCCCCGGTGATCAACGCCCTCAGTGACCTTCACCACCCGTTGCAGACGCTGGCAGACATTATGACGCTGCAGGAGCACTTTGGGGCTGACCTGCGCGGGAAATCGGTGGCGTGGGTGGGGGACGGCAACAACGTGCTGCACGACCTGCTGCTGGGCGCGGCGAAGCTGGGTGTGAACGTGCGCATCAGCTGCCCGCCGGAGTACGTGCCGGACGCCGGGGTCATGCAGACCGCCAGTGATCTCGCCAAGGTGACTGCGTATTGTAGTAGTGTTATTGGTGTACCATATGCTACGAATCACTTCGAAGTATACCGCAATCTGTGTAATGTGTGAGTGAACGTGCGCATCAGCTGCCCGCCGGAGTATGTGCCGGACGCGGGTGTCATGCAGACCACCAGCGACCTTTTCAAGGCGAGTTGTCATCACATTGTATTGTATTACATGTTATTTGTACATTGTTGCAAGTAGTGAACGACTGTGGTGGCTGTGTACTTGGAAGTACTTCTGAAGTATGTGTGCATTTTTGTGGCCATGTGCCAGACGCGGGGGTGATGCAGAGCGCCAGCGACCTTGCCAAGTTGACTGCTCAATTGTTTCAATACTGCTGAAGTACCACATACCTCAAGAAGGATTTTGTGCACTGTGTATGTTTTCGTGCGGCACGCTGTTGAAAGGAATGATTGTCTGTCGAAGTATGTTTACAGTTTACAGTGCAAGTATATTCGTGTGTACAGTTATGTGTCTGTCTGTTAGCATCACCAAGTGTCCGCAGTGGCTACGCACCACACATGTGTGTGGCTACTGTATGTGTGTTGGGTTGCATGCGGGCATAAATGCAGGCCGCCTTCGCAACCAACCTTGCAAAGGTGGTTGTAAGCCAGATGTGCCACAGGGCAATGCCATTCTTAACATCAGTTATGCTGTGTTCATGTAGCTTTTGCGGCCACTCTGCCCTAGTGTCTACGCGCCCACACTACTACATGGAAGTGTATGGAAACATGTGGCTGGCATAAACTTGCAGGCGAAGGGCGTGGACATACCATAATGCATTAAACTTTGGTGTTTCCGATATACTTTATGTAGTATTATACTACTAGTATATGCTTTGCAGGCGGGGGGCGCCAGCATCTGCAAGGGCGCTGACACCGATGTATGAAAACCATGTGGCTGTGATATGCTTTTGCAGGCGGAGGGCGCCAGCATCTACGTGTGCAACGACCCTGTGGAGGCGGTGACGGGCTGCTGTGCGGTGTTCACTGACACATGGGTCAGCATGGGGCAGGAGGAGGAGGCTGCCAAGCGGAAAAAGGCATTTGCGGGCTACCAGGTGAGGATCGTCTGTCGCAAATCAAACAGTAACGTTGGCTGTCTGGAAGAGCAATTTTGTGGAGTCCTTGCTCAGATACCCTGGCACATCAAGTGTTGCTGGGTAAGTACTTGGGTATCTGTATTAAGGGGTTGCAAGTACTTCGGTACATGTTTAACCGGAAGGAAAGTGTTTTGCGTTCTGCCAGGTGATCTCACTAAACTGCTTTCTGTGCCTAAGGACTTAAGTAGGCACCCAAGTGCTCAAGTATCAGTGGTACAAATGCAGTGCACTTGGGTATCTGTACCCCCTCCGAGTACTTGAAGTAATTACACAGATACCCAGGTACCCAAGTATGTGGTGCTGACTTGGGTACTTGCACCAACTGCCATGGGAAGCAGGCCGTGGAAAGGCGTGTGCAGGCAATCAGAGGAGGTCTCCCGGTCACTCGCTTATACTGACTTAAGATTTGGCTCAAATGCGCAGGCACCAAAAATATCTGTCTTTGCCAAGTATTTTGAAGTACTTGGGTGCAGAAGTATGTGTGTTGAGCTATGAACCAGTGACACAGACAAGACTCACTCACCTGTCTCCACGTGCGGCTCACAGACGCATGCGCCCAAGGTTTTCGGTTGTGTTGTTGCATGCAAGTACACACACAGCTACCTCTGCTCAGCACAGCAAATACGATGCGGTTATGCGGGAAAGGGATTTGTGCGGTGCACCTTGTCGCAAGTTGAGTACCAGTACCGATTGAAAAAACTAGCACTTGAAGTAATGTACTACAGTAGTAGAACATGAAATCTACATCACTTTGCAGGATACCATTTGGGAATGCTTGGCGAGCTGTTGTGTGATGCTTCAAACAGGTGTGCGCGCCAAAGTGCAGGATGCCAATTATTCCAACGGGTTTGTGGTGACACCGCAGTACGAACGCTTTCAGTAAGCCAGCTTTCATGCCTGCCGAGCAAAAGCTCAGCAGCTCTTGTGCTGCCCCCGTCATTGCGTGTGGCGGCACAAGGAACTCTGCCCAGTGCATGACACAGCCCTTGTCAGATGGGTTGGCTCCACGTGTAAACGACACAGATATACATCAAGAAGACCAAATCATGCATTTTTAAATAAATTTTAAGTACACTGTGGTGCTTTGGCAACGTGCCAGGCTTCCCTGAGACTATGCAGTGCTGAGCATTGCCAGTTTTTTCGCTACTGTCTGATCTTCGTCTGGTCGCACGCACCGTGTGCAAAGGGCTTTCCGCGCCGTAAAAGGAGTTCAATGAAAGTACTACAATGCACTTCTTGAGGCAGTTGACGTTGCTTTCGTTGTACTTGGGGTCCATCAAGCACCATCGGCGGTGCATAGCATGGTCAGCCTTGCAGTGTCAGTGACCTGGAAGCAGTAGGACTTGTGTGTCACCACCCCCCTTGTATGCCACTCTGGGTTGTGCACCAAATCACTGCCGCAACATCACCAACCATTTTGGTCTGTACAGCTATCGCAGGGTCCACCACCGCAGTGCCATTGCTCAACCCGCCCCTCCCACCCACCCCTTGCCCACACATGAATTCACGCATGAATTCACAGGTGACCATGAACCTGATGAACAAGGCCCTCCCCGACAGCGTGTTCATGCACTGCCTGCCGCGCCACAAGGAGGAGGTGGACGACGAGGTTTTCTACTCGGAGCGCTCGCTCGTCTTTCCCGAGGCCGAGAACCGCATGTGGACCGTCATGGCAGTAATCCTTTCTCTACTCGGAAAGTAAAACGCATACCGCTACCCCCCCGCCCCCCGCCAACCCAGCCCACACCCGCAGCACGTGCCAGCTACCCGCAGCAACGCTTTTGCGTGTGGGGGTGGCAGCGGGAGGGGCTACTGCTGCCGTGTCGTGTTCAAGGTGCTGCATTTGTGGTGGAGCGGTCTGTGTTGTGGCGCGCTTGCACGAGTGTGTGTGTGCGCACGTGCAACGCAGGGTGTAAGCGGAGCCGCTGAGGGGTGTGTGGGGGGGGGGAAGAGAAGGGGGGTTAAAGGGGTTTGCGAGTGACTGCTGTACCCGGGGTCTACTGGCCTTCAGCCACTGCCCGTCCCTGCCAAAAGCGCCGTACTACTACAGTAGTATGTTGTACCCTTTTCAAAACATGCGCACGGCGGCGTGCCTTCGAAATTTTCCACTGAAGTTTCAGGAAATTTCGGGCGCGCTCCTGCGCTGGCGTTCTGGCAGTGCCCCCCCCCCCCACTCCAGTGGCGAACCGAGCACTGTGTCGGCGGTTGTTGCGTGAGTTGGCCGTTGCAGCAGCACTGCAGTCGGCAGGGATTCCGGCACAGAGCATGCGTGTTGCCACGGTTTTTTAGCGACGGCGGCGGCCGGCACTGCGGCCAGGTTAACAGCACGTCGCTAAAGGAAGGGGGCCTGCATGTAGTGGTGCGTTTCTGCTAGCAGCGTGCACGCAAGCACTGGGGGGAGAGCGGCAGTGTGACAGGTGACAGTGCAAGGAAGGGGGATGGGGGCGGGGGGCGGGGGACGGCCGCCAGTAGTAACCGGCCATCGCGCCAGTGCGCATTGCCTTGCCGTGCAAATTCACACATCTGTTAAGTAGCATACCGACAGACTGCATGCGTGTGCTGTGTGCCACTGCTGTGTGCGGTTCGAGCCTGTGCCCCAACTGACGGTGGTAAACCGTGGTACGCACACAAGTTGGCGAGCATGCACCACTGCACTGCGCCAGCAGAACTGCAGCACTGCCCCTCCCAAACCCACTGCAGCACTGCCTTGCCGCTCCTTGCACACCACGCCGCCATGGGCTAGCATGCACCCTGCTGCCGCCGCTTCCGCCACTACGCCCCCCCCCCCCAAGGTGAGGTTTTCTTCTCAGTCGCTTGGCACACGCAGGGGTTTGCCTGCGCGCACTTTGCCGCACACACCACTACCGTCAGGGGGGGGCACCACCATCGGACGACAACGAGAGGCGAGCGGGGCGTCCGAGTCGGCAGGCCGGCCCGCCATAGGATATACCGCCGTCTGAAGTCCCTACCTCATGCGCCCGCTTCACCATCCGCCCATTCATCCATAGCCATGAGCTTTCTCCCCAGTTCACTGAAGCTGTGCTCTGGCGCTGGCTCACTTTGTGCTGGGCCCACCCACTGATCCCGCGGGGTGACGCGCGCGCGGTAGTCGTGCAGCTGGCGCAGCGCGTACCTGTTGAAGTTGAATGTGGCAAGTTGAAGTTGAGTTGCTCTTGATGACGCGGAGTGCTTATGTGTTCAGCACACCACTGGATATCGATACCACTAGGGCATGTATGGCATGGGCCTTTGCACGCCCTCAAGTGCAAAAAACTACCACCTTCAGCTGGCGCTGCTTTTACCTGAAAGTTAAAGTTTGCATGATGGAAGTTGAAGTTTGCATTGTTTTTGTGTTGAGTCCCAGGGACAAGACGGCATGTGCGCACCAACACAGGCTGCGGATAGCTTAGTCGGGCGGGTAGGAGGGCGCTCAGCCGCGAGACGTGCGTGCGCGCTTGAAGAGCGGGCACAGCGCAAGGTGCCATGTTGAAGTTAGACTTTGTGTGTATTTTGGTAAGTGTGGGAGGCATGGTGGTCTGCTGCAGCAGGACGAGAACTAGCACCTGGTGCGCACCACTCATTCATGGGCATGTGCGGCAGCAGTGCACACCACAGCGCGCGCGCGCGCGGCAGTATTCGTTAGGGCAATCCCACCGGACACCTCAGAAACGCTATATGCGATTCCAGGGGCCGGCGCCTGTGTATGCTCACTCGAGGTGACTCAACATCCAAGTGGGTGACCAAAATGGGTGAATGAAGGTTTAGTTTATTAGGGCGTGGTCGGTATTCAGAGCTGCCAGAACTGGCATTCAGAGCGCGTGCGGTGGCAGTTCGCCTGCACACTGTCGTTGCCTTGCCCTCACTTAACCTACACAACTTGGGGTGCCCACCTCTTATCCATGAGCGTGTGCAGCAGCAGACACGTGTACACCACCGCCGCGTGCGGACACGGCGGCATTTCCTAGCGAGTTAGCCAAATCCAGCCTAAAAACTGCTCACCATGATTCTTGCTGCAGTCGTGTACACCACCGCGCGCGCGCACGCGGCGGTGTTTCTCAGTGCGTTAGCCAAGAAAGTCCAAAAACTTGCTTACCATCATTCTCGCTACAGTGCCAAGCAGACTAAGATGCAGAACTTGGGGTGCCCACCTTTCATTCATGGGCGTGTGTGGCAGGAGCCCCGTGTACACCACCGCGCGCGCGCACGCGGCGGTGTTTCTCAGCGCGTTGGCGTGCGGCAGCCGCATGTCCCACAGCACGGCCGCACCGGCGGGCGCCGCAATGGGCACAATACGCCGCAGCACTTGAGCGTCGCCGCGAGGCCGCAGTGGAGTGAAGTCGCCTACGCACGGCGGCGGCACCACCGTGCCGTCTGGTTTTTGCTCAGGAGGGCGGTTCTGGGGGGGGGGGGGCAGGGGTAGGGGGCAGGGGGTGTTCGCATGGGGTTATGTGCCGTAGTTTGTGGTGTTGGCATTATGATAAGGGTACAAATTTACAGATATCTCTGAAGTACTACAGTAGTAATATGATTACTAGAGTGCAATGTATTAGTAGTACAATCTACTTACAGTACTTCCTATCTGCCGGCCAGTGAGGCCTGCCTGCTCGCGGCACCTGTTGTTGATAATGCAAAAGCTGTGAGTGCACGCGGCCGCGCATGGCCCTTGCTGTTTGCTGGCATGCTTCTGCCACTACCCCCCCCCCCCCCAGGTGGGGTTTCTT
>JAULBY010075649.1:0-31491 GCA_032358315.1 Ophiocytium majus
ACGCGCAACGCCACAGCAGTACGCGCAACGCCACAGCAGCAGCACTTGCTGTGGTGTTGGTGTGCGCTGCCACCGATTGTTGCAAGCGCGTGCTGCTGCAACACCTGGCAGTGTTTGCCCTGCCCACAGGCTGCCGCTTCCTGCACCTACACCACCTCCAAACACAGTGGCGGCGTCGCGCACCCGCACCGTGCGGTCACAGATGCCCTTGCTGCCACGCCCAGGCCACCTGGCGGCCGCCGCTGGCGCTCTGCCGCGCACCATCGCTCCCACCCTTGGCCCAAATTTATAATCGGTCCAAGAAGGCCAAAAAGCCCATTTTGGCCCGAAGGTCCAGACCAAAATTTGACGAAGCTGCGCTTGGCCGGATTTTGCACGCCAAAATTTGAGCTGCGCAATCACCCTAATGCCTCAGTCTGAGAGTGTATTGGACAGAATGCTCAAGGAGGAAGGCAATATTCGACACCCATATCAAAGCATCCTGACCAAAGGCCTCGACAGTACTTGGTTATTGTCCTTAAAAGTGAAGTCAACTCTTGTCTACTAGTGTAGTGATTGATATCAAATCTCCGGCCTTTTCACGGATGACATAGAGGCCACCCCGTGCAGCCCTGGTTCTGGTGCTCCTTCTGTAACCAGCAATGAATACAGGAAGGAATTGCTGTGCATTACAGCAAATGTGTTGAATGTTGTGCTCCCATGATATGAATCTTGCAAATTTCGAATATCAATTTTGGATTTATATTGGTCACTTGGACGCTGACCAGCGCATATGCGTATGGGCTACACTGTGTTCAGGTTGGAGTTTATTCTGCCCCAGGTGTTTTTATTCCATAGCAGGCACAGTCATCGCACGGGCTATGAGGAAGGCAATCACCGTGCGCCCCCACTTGCCCAAAAGGCCGTGTAGCCCCAGGGGCCCCGGGGGGGGCTCACTTGGGGAGGGACTGAAAAGGAACCCAGTGTATACTTTCCTGACATTAAAGTCAACTCTGGATATCACAAATAATGCCTTGAAGTTCAACCTCTGTCTGACAGGTGCTGTAGCAGTGCACGCCATCACCCAACTGGTGTGACATCATGTGGAGCAAGATCAGCATGTATCACAGCAAAACATGTGCGTGCGCCACTCACCGAAAGATAAGGTTGCGTCCCCGCCGTCTGGGCTCAGCATCCATGAGCCTGCACATCTGTGCTTGCCTCCTGAAGCAGGCGAAAGCACTTGTCTCGGCAGCTGGCAAGCTCGAAAGAGGCGCGTCTAGTGAGACTGCCGCCAACCTCGCGATTGCAGCCGCATTCTGGAAGCTCGGCACAAGCACCGGGAGGTAGATGTGCGGCTGCAGGAAGAGCAGCACCTCTCGATCCTGGGCATCACGTTCCCAGCGCACCGCAACACCTGCGGCCGCTAGCTCCACCACCTTCCTGCCGAAGACCTCAGGAGGGGCACGCGGAGCCATCAGCTTGCCCAGGCCCCTGACACAAAGAGATGTGAAGGGCGAAGGTGGAGCAGAAAGGTGGAGCAGACAGGCGGGCAAACACCGGGAGACACGGGGGGGGGGGGGGGGGTTAGCACTGTGACATGTGGCAGCAGCAGCTCTTAGGATGGGGGTGTTGCTGCTGGCGCTGCCGTGCTTGTGCAGCAGGCACGGTCGCTGCGCTGTGCTGTTTGCATGCTGGTGCCGCAGCGGTGTTCTAGTACTGCACACGCACGAGCCACGTGCTGACTGACCAAATGGTGGCAACGCTGCGGAGCTGTGTCTGCACTGAACCACGCAGTGCCAGCCCTGCCATACAAGCATGGCCGGCCATCCACTCACCTGCCACGCGCATCAGGACACCGCACGTGCGCAGTTTGCTGCTCTCTGCGCGCAGTGCTGCTTGCAGCCCTGATGTGTGAAAATGGGAGAGGATGTGGTGGGCCAACGGCAGCAGCAGCAGCAACCGGGGGGGGGGGGGCACCTGGTGAGCACATCCGGTGCCAGAAGCTTTTACGGGGCGATGTTGCTGCTGCTGGGGCTGCCGTGCTTGTGCAGCAGAGTCGCTGCGCTGCTGTCCGCTGTGTGCTGGTCAGCCGCAACTGTGTGTGTTCCGCTGTGTGTGCCTCTGAAGACACCAGCCATGTGCACGTCCTGACTAACCAACTGGTGGCAAGTTGGCAACGCTGCGGAGCAGCATTGCCTGTACTGAACCAATCAGTGCCCGCCCTGGTCTGCAAGGCGTAGCCGGCGGTCCACTCACCTGAGTCGCGCAGCAGGGCACCGTTGCTGCTCGCCGCGCGCGGTGCTGGTGCTGCTTGCACCTTGGTTTTGGTGTGTGAGAGGAGTTGTGAGACGGGGGGTGTGATGCCAACAACAACAAACATCTGGAGAGACTAGCAGAGCTCTGCTGGATCTACAGCTGCGGAGGTGCAACTCGCGCACACAAGTAGTAATTGTTTGAGCACTACTAGTTTGCTTACAATTGTTTGGTCGGTGTGTCGCCTATGACGCAATCTAGAATGTTCCACTCCGTTTGATTGGTTAACCCTTCGTGGATCCTTGTCACGAAAGGGTGCATTTCGCCGCGAGCGGGCGAACTGTCGTCGCGCTGTGCTGAGCACCGCACGCAGTCTTATGCTTCTGTCCACGCAGCCAACCGGGAGGACGCAGCAGAGATGCTGCCGTTACACTGGGTTTCAAGCGCCCCGACGTCAGGTGTCGCCCAGGTCCTACGGCCCCGCGGCCTGGTGGAGCACCTGCGCCAGCGCTGCCGTCTTTCACGGCTTGTCCTCAAGCGCCGCCCTGCATTCCCTTTTGGCAAGGCTTTTGCAAGGTTGCGGCCAGACGCACTCCACGGTGCTGGCATGGCATGGGCTGGTGGCGCACGCGTGCCAGGTTAGCGGATTTGCCGGTGGCCTGCGGGGTTGCCCGGTGGTGCGGCTGCTAGTGATGATGCTGTTATGACGGCTTGCCTGTCGTTGTGCGGTGCGCAGCAAGTACTGGCAACAGCAGCCTGCGTCCCTGATTGCGAAGCGTGTTTCTCGAGGTTCAAAGGCACTCGTAGTACACAACATCGCAGTGCATTCCGCATTAGCGGTAGAAGCCATGGTCAACCGGCGGTATTCAGCAAGAGGCACTTGGTGGTGATTCTTTTTTTGGCTTGCAGTGTGCGTGTGAAAGAACCCAGGTCATGCATCATCATGCATGTGGTAAAACTGTGCACCTCAACAACACGAAGTGCAGCAAGGGCACCCCCTCAACAATGCAGTGCAGGAATCAGGGAGCTCTGAACGACAGCCAGTAGCAACTCTCTTTGATTTGCGCTCGTGGGTGTGCAAGAACCCAGGTGCATGCGTCGTTTGCGGTGCTCAGTGCAATGGCCATCGCGTTGACCTGTACAGAAAGTTGTAGTGCCACGCTCAGTGTCCAGCAGCAGTGTCCAGCAGCAGTGCCAGCATCGACGGCGCTCAATGTCCCGGCAGCAGCAAAGCTTAACACCAGCGCTCAGCAGCAGCAGCAATGGCTGCTGCTGCAACAGCTGCCATTGCAGCAACACCAGCAGCGCTCGTGTGGCGCAGCATGACAAGGCACGTTGGCACAGCGACTGTGGTGCGCTAGGCCTTCGAACTGTGCGGTTCGGACATCTGAGCAGGTGCATGCGTCGTTTCGCCCCTATGTCAATATTTCTAGATGTAAGTGCTACAATAAACACAGGCGAGTTCACTGAGCAGTGCATGCTAGATGCATAACCTGGTGTCTCGCACACCCACAAGTGCAAACAAGTAAACTGTGGTAAAAGTACAGGTAATAAGAGTACAGGTACTTAAAACTGCAAATGTACTTCAGAAGTGTGAGGTACGGGTGCTGGGCGCGCGAGCGTGCAAGGCGGCCACGCCGGTGCAGCGCACATGCCTGGCGCATGCGTGCGGGACCACAGTCCACGCCGGCTTTCAGACACGAGCTTGCACACCCCCCCGTATCGGGGCTGGCAGCTAATTTCCCCATGACCGGAGCAGCGCGGGCGGTGCAAAGACGTGGGCGGTCGCACTGTCGCTCCTTAGTGGCTGCCAAATCCCAGCCAGTGAGTGACGTGGCCGCTGCTGAGACCGAACCCAGAACAACCAGGCTGTGATGTGCACATGGCATGGTGGTAGTACATGCCGCTGCCGCTTCTGGCTGTCATGTGTGTGTCATGGTGTACATGCTCGGCAGGTTGGACTGGTTGACATGTGCTGAGCAGGTTATTGTGTGTGTGCCAGCTTAAAAATGGTTGTTCCTTGCTCCAGCAGCCTGACACCAGTGTATGTTCATCGTTGGTACATCACATGGTGCTCGTCAGTGCCATCACCAGCACATGCTATGCTTGGTTCCTCACGCTCTGCCATATGATAGTTGCCACATCAAGGTGGCATCAAGGTGACATAAAGTGATGGCGTTATGTATGCATGCCTACCTGCATTTTTTTCTGCAGGGTGCACAATACACTACATGTGTAGTACTTCAAAGGTATGCCGTGAAGTTCGCAATACGAACACACTCCTGATGAAAAGGACACGTTTTCCCAGCCCCATAGCAGCTGGTGGTGGCAGGGCCAGCGGTTGCGCCCTCCAGGGTGCATGCCCTTGCAAGGCTAATAATGCGGTTACTTGTGTACACAAACTTGATTGCCGCTTTTGAACGCCAATGCGGGCATCACAGAGGGTGCTCTGCTTGGGGGTATGCTCAAATCAGGGGAACTTGCTGTGTATAATCTGTGCACACTTGTGCGAGAAGTGTTTACAACACGTGAAGACGCTGTTAGTACTACCAGTAGGAGTGATAATTGTAAGAATCAAAGAACTACTTCAGAAGTAGCTTCAAAAGGGGGTACTAAATACTCCAGTTGGCACACCTAGCAGTTGCACACCATGCACATGGTAACCATGCACTACATCCTCCTTGTCTGTGTGTCGACAATATATACCGTTCATATACACACTAGTGTAGCATGAACAGCACATAAAAGCTACTGTACACGGCGGAGGGCCATGTGTGGCACTCATAACAGTGACTGCGGCGCTCATGGTGGAGGCAGTGATTGTACAAAGTAACCACCACGGCAGGGTGGCAGCAAGGTATTTGTATTTGGTTGGGCCAGGTGCCGGCCGTCAGCGCACTGAAGGCGCCGGGGGAGCTTTGGACGCGGGAGCACGTTGCAAACTCGGTCATGCACCCGCACATGACGGAAGGAGTTGAGGCGTATGAGGTGCCCGGCGCACAGTGCCGAGACAGCGCAAAGTCTATCCTCAACGAGGCGGCCTCGGGAGGCGAACCGCCGCTTCACCAACCCGGCATACGGGGTTGCGTGCGAGGCACTCGCGCGGAGCACGCGCGCACGGGCAGCAGCCAGGTGGGAGTGCACGGCGTGCAGAGTGCTGCAGTGCAAGCCTTAAATCGACGTGTGTGCCATATTGTGCAGTGTGGCAGCATGGCATGGCAGGTACGGGAAGGCAGCGGCGAGCGTAATATTGAGCTGATCTTTTCAGCACCTAAATGGGGTTGTTCGCGGCGCAGCATGTGTGCCTGCCTGTGCGGAGGTGACGTAGTTGCTTGTGGCACTGCTGCCTGCATGTGCACGTCGATGGCCTGTTGTGCACTGCTCCAAATGCAACTGTGGGCAGTCGCAACGCAGTTTAGTCCTGCGCTGCGCCCACAGGGGTTGAACTGGCGCAACTTTGTTGCCAAGCGCGCGCTGCGGCTTTCGCCCGCGCTTGCGTGCACCCCTCAATAATGAAAGCTACTAGTATCAACCGCCCAGCACGTGTGGCCTACTAGATTGGGGCTGCTGTTGGACCGCTGGTGTTTGCTATCTGGTGGGTAGTGGGCATGATGCCTCTCCAGGATGCTGGTCTCTGTAGCAGGTGGCGCTTGCCCCTACTGGTAGTAGCACCAGAAGCACCAGCTGCAACAGCAGCGTGCGCGTGTGCAAGTACCACAGCTGTGACTGCACTTGGATTGCTCACCACCACCCGGCACCACAAATGCCACCTCCATGTTACAGATGCTCATCTACCATTGCAGCGTCTGGGTCCAGCACGCTGCGGCCATGTGAGGCGAGCCGTGCAGGCCATCGACCAGGCCGAGCACAGGTGGCAATGGCTCAAGGCACAGCACAAGGCCATGGCCTGGGTGATTAGCAGATTGCCTGCAAGCGGTGACAGCGCCAATCAGCGCCACTGGAGTGACAGTGGTGGCGCGTACGAAGGCGAGGGCAGAGGCATGGCAAGTGGCGCAACAACCGGAGGGGGCGTGGAGGATTGTTCTTCCGCATGGGCGCCCGCGCACCCGCCCGCAGCCGCCCTAAGAGCTCCCATCCCCACGAAGGCTGTGGTGGCGCAGCTGGCGTGCCGCGCCTGTGGCACAGTGCACCTGCACATGCGGCACTTCCGATGCCTGGTAGCTCAAACATGTGATACCGTATGAAGCCTGCTCATGCAGCGCTGCCACTACTGTAATTGGTGTGGTGCAGAGTGGCATGGGTGCCCTTGCCTGTTGTTTTCAACATGCCGCAACCAAGAATGACACTTGAGGTGAGGAAAGGTACTTCAGGAATGCAGCAACAAATCACATTCAATCAAATCATTCAAGTTGTACCGGCACCTGAACTGCAGAGCAGCATTCAGTTGCGGATTACTTGCCTGCTGGACCACGGGGTATTACCCTGCTGTGGGCACCTGCAACAGCAATGAAGTGCCCAGCTTGGTTTGACACATTCGAACAACGCGCTGTCTAGGCCTAGGTTGCTCACATTCTAGCTGACTGTGTGAAGATCAAGTGCACGACAATGGTGCACATCGTGTTGACCTCTCAAATGTGAACAAACAGCAGTGCAGAGACACGCCTCTCCGCCCGACTTTGAAGTCAAATACTCACCGCAACATAATAGTGCGCTTGAACATACTACAGTTGTATAGAGGGATGGTGGCATGCACCCTCCCAACACCGAATTGTACTGACATTCGACACGGACGTTGTCACATACTTGGAAGTAGATCACTACCACTATGTGCAGTACGAATAGTGCAACAGCTGCAGGCTTCGAGCTCCCTGCGTACTGCGAGAAAAAAAGGCAGAGAGGTGCTGTCTGGGAGTTTGAGGGAGCTGCTGAGTGTGCGCCTGCCGCAGTTGCGATGGCGGGCGCCTCAGCAGCTGCACTGTGTAAAATAGCGGCATGCAGCACCATGGCTATAGTAGTACGTAGCATCCAAAACACTCAACGGCAGCGGGCTCCGGCTTCGTCCAAAACGTCAGGCACCCCTGGTGTGCATGTGTACGTTGGGGGCCTATGGTGCAGTGTTTACATGTTCGCACGTGTAATGCGCACCGCATGGTAGTCCTGCGCTGCTCAGAGGGGTTGAGCTCAATTAACACCGCGGCGGCGGCGTGTACCCCCCCCCTCAATAATGAAGTCAAATATTCACCGTCATAGTGCGCTTGCACATGGATGGGTGGTGTGTTGCATGCACCCTGCCCAACACCCGGATACTGACATACCGACACGTGGCTACACAGAAATATATATCACTACTGTATACTACCTATGCTACTGTACTGCTACTACTGCATACTTGGAAGTACCGGTATTGCGGAGTACTGTGTGCACGAGGTATTGTTATTAGCACGTGTGGGCGCGTGCAAGAGCCCATGCCATGCATGCCAGCACGCTCGTGGCGATGGCACACGCCCGGCAGCGCTGCAGCGTAGCATTGAGCTACCAGCTAACTGTGAGAAAAAAACGAAGGCCATCCGAGCCACACAAACATGCCCGTGGAAGTCAAGCTGGGTGAATACAGGGAGAGAGCTGCAGGCTACGGCGCTGCGCATTGCAGCCCTGATCTCACGTCAGTTAGCGCCGGCGGCACGTAATGAATGTGCAGCTTCCCACGCGCCGCACAAAGCCCATGCGCGCATACGGACACAGGGGTGCCCTGATATCACGCAGGACCATACCTGAGCGGCTCGCAGGCATGCACCCCCCGGTTTTCCGCCCCGGATGTGTCCGGGGTGCAACTCTCTCTGCGTGCACGTGTCGGCGTGCAGACGAACGATCCCTGGAGCTCCTCGAGGGCCGCTGCCCGGGCGCCAAACCGACGGTTTTCCACCGTCAGCAGCAACACTTGGTCCCGCTACTGTACCGCTGCTGGGGCGACCAGCCAACAGCCGCGAGGGCGTGAACTCAACCGCGAAGGATGCTCCTGCCGTCTGTGCTACTATCCGCTCCTCTACTGACTGACGCGGCACTGCAACTTTGTGCCCCAAGTGCCTCTGCAATGCACGCGCCACCCGGGCAATGTCCTCAAACGGCAGCACTGCTCAACGCAGCGCTTGTGCCCGCTACGCTGCTGCCGGCATGCCGCCTGCGCAGGTGGACAAGCTGGGCGGCAGCTTGCGGAGTGGGCATGCCAAAGAGTGTGTGTTGCCTCCGGGCATCGTTTATTGGGCGACCCCTTCCCAGGGTTCTCACCAAAAACCGCCCGTAACGGTAGCGGGCTCTTCTTCCCTTGTTTGCTGACTACAGCACGGCCGAAGTTAGTTCGGTGGCGGTAAAAGGGCGATCGGCCGCCAAGGCGCGGAGGTGCTGGGGTGCTCGGATTGCCGCACACGCGTTGTTGTGTGTTGGGCTGGCTGACAAAACGTCTGTGCTGCTGCTTACACCAGCGGCAACAACAGCGGGCATTTCAGGGGCAGTGGCGCGCGGTGCACGCCGCGCAACGCTCTGAGAGCTCCTAATTCGGGGTGAGGCCACCACGCTGCACTCTGGGAGCTTCGCTTCAACAGGCTCTGGTCTTGGCGCGCGCGCCGGGAAGCGCGGGAGGGAGCAGCAGGAGCAGCGAGGGAGGACAGGACCGACTCCGTGTGGAGAAGTCTGGTGGTGGCGTCACTGCCGCCGTAGCAGCAGCAGCAGCAGCATCACCGTAGGTGCCTAAGAGGCGCAACAGCAGCGTTGGAACAGTGCAGTTGTGCAGTGCGGGCAGCGGCAATGCCCGTGCTGGGCACCGCCAGGGTGTCTAATGCGGAGGAGCAGCAGCACCTCATGCACACGGGGAGCACCCCCACGGGCACCGCGGCCAGGGTCCCCCAGCCTGCCATGGGCACCAGTGCAAAGCGCAAGTCCAGTGGCACAACATCCGCTGTAAGACGAGGCGGAGCCGGGTCCACTCTCAGAGCGGGCGAGCAGCCCTCCCTTAGGGGGCGGCAGGCGGCACCCAGCAGCGTGAGCACCAGCAAGCTGAGCGCACGACAAATCATACGCAAGTACAAGGCATCCATCAAGCCACGCACATGGCTGTACACTGTTTTTGCACTGGTGAGTGAGCGTGCCGCTTCAAGGGCAGCCGCAAACGCATGTGGCATCTTAGTTGAAGTGTAGCAGCCACAATGACCAGTTGTGTGTTTTACTCACCTGTGTTTTGGAGTCCCCAACCCAGTTCCTGGCACTACCTTACGCTTCAAAGCGTTGTCTGGTTAGGCATCGCTCCGCTTGGGTGCGCACCAACATGGTGTTGCTGGTGTTCTGAGCCTATTTGCACCAGCCAAGGTACACCTTGATACTACAGAAGTATGCCGATGTCAAATGCTTGAGCTGTTTTTCCAGGCGCGAGGCTAGCTGCTACCTAGACAGCTGCTGATGTGATGCTTGAGCAGCTTTTCCAGACGCAATGCCAGCTGCTACCTTGGCAGCTGCTGCTGTGTCGTCTCCATACACACATATCAGATGTGAGGCGTCTGCGTCTCATCAAACATTACTAGTGTGCGTAGACAAAGCTGCTGGAACGACAGTAAAGGCAGTGTGTAGAAAGCTGCGAGCAGACAGGAATCGCTGTGCCAGCAAGTGAACTGTCTTGAAATTGGTGCGCTGACACATAAACCGCAAATATGACACAGTGATAGTCTTTTGAAGTGTGTGGTTTTCCTGAACAAACACCGGCCATGTCCAACACAGATGCTGGCGGTTATTGTTTTTGCCTAATTCGTTGCCTGGCCTGCAGCCAGCCCTTGTACAGCTCATCATATCACGCTGTGGATAACAGCATGGGCCGTTGTTGCTGTGGTGTGCTTGCATTATGCCGCGCAGGTGGAGCTCGTGATGGTGGGCTCGTTCGCGCTGTCGGTCACCACCAGCGGCACTGCAGTGCATGAGAACTACCGGGAGGCAGCAACAGATGCCTTAGGTGGCGTGCATGAGGGGTGAGACACTGATGTGCAAAACTCTTGTGTACCATATTTTGCACTTGCACTGGCAAGCAAACACTGCCATCCAGGGCTTGCACGCGGCATTGGGTGCAGCGTGAATAAGCATCGTGGGCCATGGCTCATGAAGAGTAACTATGCCACATGTGAGTCTTTGTGAATTGCATGCCAAGCAAGGTGTGTACAACTGTGGTGTGCGTGCCTTAATACTGCAGTTGCCGACAGAACCACTAGGACTGGAGTCACTTAAACCACCAAAACACTTCACCCATTGGCGTCAGGGCGCAAGTCTTTGCCGGCCAGTAGGCGTGGTGGCCTAAAATGTACTGCTAGTTCTACTAGTAGAAGTGTGAAGCGCATCTGCTTCAGAATGTACAATAAGGGCAGGGTGTGGTGCCCAGGTCTCGGCAGTAGTCATGACAACAAAAGAGCACCAGCTCGCGCTTGGCTCAGCAAAATGGTGTTTGTACTTCAGGGTAAACAAATGTACTTCAAAAGTATGAGACCATAGTTCCAGCACTGTTGCAGGTGCTGGAAATGCTCTTGGTGTGCCGGGCAACACTATTACTTCTTAGTACTACTAGAAGTACTACTTGATGGCCTGAAATAGCAGTCACCCGTTCACGTGGCTGCAGACAGAGCTAGCGCAGCGCAGGCAGTGTGACTACCTGCGGCATGTGAGGTGACGCGCTTGCTCACCTCTTCCACTCTTTGTGCCGCTCCGGTTGCAGCTACACTAAAAAGGTGTTCCAAATGCGCAACCTGGTGGACAGCACAAAGAAAAACTGGTACCTGCAGGAGTACCTCTACGAGAACAGGGACAACACAGTCAACGACGAAATCAAGGCCACCGTGCTTAGCCTACTCCAGCACATCGGCGACACGTACAAGGTACGCACCTACAGCTGGTACATGTCAGCGGACTTGCTATAGCAATCGCACGTCACTACTACATCAGCACTCCATAGTGCAGTGTCCCACAAGTGCGTGAGCACACATACCTCAAGAAGTAAGTGCACTCGGGTTGCAGCAGTAGCTCTAACTCGTGCAGTTGAGTTGGCTTCCAAAATCCGCGGAAATTGCAGGCGTGGCAGTGGTGCAGTCACGGTCATTGTGGGTCCGGCACTCCGCGTCGAACTGGCTGTATCAGCTTAGATATACCCACCACGGTGGCAAGTTGTACGGGTGGTTTGCGGTAGCGCATGTGTGGCCTTCTGCGCTATGCGGTACCAGACAGGCTTCTTGGGAATGCCATATAATATTACATGGCACTTGCCTAAGTAGCTGCACCTGCGAGTGCTGTGGATGCATGCCAGAGAAGGCAGCCCTTCTGCCCATGACGGTTTTGGCTACTGGGTACACTGGAAGCCAGGGAGTACCACCCCAGCGCACCAACAGCTTGTGTTTTGTAGAACCTGCTGGAGTACTTTGGCAGGACCGTCGAACGCACTGCGGGCGGGTAGTCCACCAACATTGCACCTGCAGACTGCTCTGTTGTGATGTGTGCGGAGAGTGGGGGCTGGGGTGAGGTGAGTTCCCATGTGAGTGTACACACATCCTGCCAGTGCGCGTTCGAAGCTTGTTGGCCATGCCCTCCTCCTGGGTTTCGCCAAGTTTGCATGTTCACATGTGCACTGCCATTTGGCTGTCCCCTGCCCTGTTGTGCTTGCCTGCAGATTGAGTACGTGTACCTGTTGGATGGTGATGGAAAGGTGCTGATGTCGACGAACAAGCAGCATGTGGGCGACGTATTCGACCCGCAGGTAGGCAGCCTGCTGCACTTCACTTGTGGCATATGCACACACACACACTTAACACAAACCCGGAGTGCGACTGTTTACCATATCGGCACCAGTCCGGAACACCGCACTTATGCGGTCAAAGGCATACCAAACTTCAAAGGGCTGCAGCATGCTACAATGCGCGCACGGTGTTGCGGGCCGTGGCGAGACCTACCGGCGGATGCTGTGCAGACCTGCTGTCCATGTGCACCTGCGCAGTGCAGCCGTGGGCTGAGTGGCACCCTCGCAAGCCGCCCAGCCACCACTGGTCACTATAGCTGTGTTGGATGCGTGAGTGCCTCTGCAGGGCGTGGTTACGAGTGCAAAGTCCAAGTTCAATGCTGTGTGGACATATGGGAGGCTCACATATGAGGAGCTGCTGGATGAGACACCGCCCACCAGGTGGGATCGTGAAAGCCAGCTTGACGAGGTGAGCTGTACCCCTTGCAGGTGTCGGCACGGCCCTAGGGAGCACAATGACAAGTAGGGATGTGCCATACGTATATATGGCACCTACGGCGTATCCGTATACCGGTATACGGCGTATATACTGTAGATGGGCGCTTTGAGGCCCGTAGGTTCCGTATACAGCGCCATTCGCTCCAGGCGCCTGCAGGCACCTGGCTGCTCATGGCTGACCGCCAGAGTGCCGACGCGAGGCATCGGCGGCCTACGAGGCGCTATGCAAGCACAAACAGTGTGTCAGGCTAAGCAGTGGTCGACTGCAGCTGGCGAACAGGCTGCCGGTGCACACCCTCGCCGACCGCCACCAAGGCGTGCCAGGCAGCCATCAACTGTGAGGTGGCCGCTGCTAGGGCTGCAACTGTTGCTGCCGAAGCACCAGTAGCACCAGTAGCAGTGGGCTGCGGACCAGCAACTGTGCCGACCCTGCGGCCTGCTGCTGCAGTCAGCTGCTAGATAAGCAATCCCTGCTTGAGCAGCTACCTGGGAGGGTGCAGTGCTCATGTAGCCAGCAGGTGCACGGTTTTGTTTCGTTGCAGGATGTTTACTACTTTAGTTAGCATGTGTGCTCATGAACAATGCGTGCTAAAACGCAAGCAATAAACATGAAATTGAGAAATTGCGTGATGTAAGCGCGCCCTGGACACCGCACAGCATCGCAAAAACAGGCCCAACTTGGATTCTGATACCAGGGTATGCCTGTGTTCTGGCTTGGCCTTTATCACCTACGAATTTATACGGGAAAATACGGGTTATACTACTAATAGTATACTAGTACGTTATATACGTTATATACGGATTGGCAAAACCCGAATGACAAGTAATGATATGCTTGAAGTACTACACTGGTAGTACTTAGCATGTGCGGAGCAGGCACACACTCATGTGCAACCGTAGTGCCGTGGCCCGTGCCACATGTGGTGTTGCAGCTTGGCCAGATCACCTGCGCTGTGACCTGCTAGAGCTGGTCAACAAGCACCTAGCATAGCACTATCATACATCGCTGTACGTATGGCATATAATCTTTGACAGTCGGGCACCATAGAGCAGGGCGTCACAGGTTCTCCCATCGACGAGCTCGGCCCACGCCTCCCATGAGGGTGATTCATCCAGGGCTACATCAGGACAAGTTCGGATGACCGCCTTTACTATAGTCACGCCGCACGGTTTCAGCAGTCAAGATAAAGATGGACCAACAGGAGTTTGCCTGTGCAAGCATCTGAATGCACGAAATAGCATCGGTGCTCAAGCACAGGCACGGCATCGATGCCCTGTGCTCACTGCTGTGGCTGGATGACCAGGCATATGGCATCCTGGCACACACGGGAAGGCTGCAACTGCAGCTGAGCCCGCACCCCAGTGCCGCACACGCCAGCCACAAATAGTAAAGATGCAAAGCATTTATGTGATCACACTTTGTGAAGCTTCTGTCCTGGCTGGCTAGCAAATGATCGACGTACTGTGGCAGCCACCACTGTGTGATATCGCTGATGCATACTAGTATTTTTGTAACAGTAACTGCTTCTGCCGATGGCTGCGCCAAGTTTGGGTGTAGCGTCTCTGAAGCGCTGAAGCTACCACATTACCTAGTTGTGACCAGGGGTGCTGCCCCTAAGGCTGCCAGCTGGGCTTCTGCCTAGTGGCGCAGTGGTGTACCTCACAAGTGTGTGGGGGCAGCGAAGTACAGGAGCTCACTCGGCAACCCCTGAGTAAATTATCAGCTTGATTCAGGCACAAGTGAAGCCAGTTGCGATGGCACTTGAGTGGAGCCGAGCAAAGTTTTACAGAAGTGAAAGGCCCCAGCTGCGCCGGCGCAGGACATGCAGCCAGCAGTCCACATCACTGCGTTGATAAGTGCGTAGACGTCCAGAAGCATATTAAAAGTACAATGACATGCTGTAACAGAGAAAATACTTCGAGCACAGAGTCAACATGGGCCCAGCCCACATACATTGACCATGCGCACCAGTCAACAGAATGCGAGTGCAGTGCTTAGAGCGCTCACCCTGCTGTGCACCGCGTCGTGTCGCCATGTCACTTGGGTCTTGCCGCAGTCGTTCAAGGGTGGGCACCCCTACAATTACAGGGGTGACAGCGTCATACGGTGGTGAGCGCGCTGCGGTCGCACACATGCAGTGGCAAGCTGAACAGCTCTCCATGCTTAGGGAGTGCACCCTCGCTACATGACAGGAGTCAACATCTGCATTGCAGAATCGTCCACCATGTGTTAGAAAGGCATGCCCACAGACAAACTGTGGGTAGTTGTATTAACTCTGCAGGAAAGGGCACGAAACACCCTTGCATGGTTGAGCCCAGGAGCCTCGGGCCATCACTGCTAAGTGCACAGAACACTTTTTGGGTCATTGGTGGCGACTCGTTGCCACACTTGGCAAGCCAGGAAGCGCAACAAGAATCGCTGTTCCGGGGCACGACGACAGAGTTTCTACCTGCAAAACCAGTTCTAGTCGCATGCACATGCATAACTGCAGCATCATGGGGTGCGCGCATGCAAATGCTGGGCCCACTGTACGGCCAGCTGCAAGGTGGCATTGTGCTGGCGCCACAGCTGGCGAGCCGTCGGCTGCGACGTGCCAGGTTACTGTCCGGTGTCAGCTAAAAATGGACTGGAGACATGTACAGGACTGCGCAGTTGGCCTGCCTGCCCTGCTGTGCCCCAACGCGGCGCCACATGCTGCGACAATGTGTGGTGTGCAGGGTGGCCAATGCCATTCGGCCCGCGGACATGGTGACTCTGGAAATCATCAGCGAGACCGCACCACCCTTTGGTTTTCTGGTCCTGGGCGACCTCGCCAATGGTCACGTGAGTGCACACCCACCAACATACCGGTAGCAGCGCAGACCCACCAACATAGCAGCCACTCCTCCCTCCGCCAAAGGGAGCTTGCTGTGCCACTTTGGCATTGCCTCTTGGCTGACCCCGTGTCCCTAGGCTCGGGCGCCTGCCGCCTGGAGCCGCCGTGCTCCGTGCTGTGCTCCAGCCTGCATGATCCTGCGTGCTGAGCGCCTAGCACTGCGCACTGCACAGGCATAGCTGCCACCCTCAATGCTTGTACCAATTTCCTTCGGGTATTACCATGGCGCCAAGCTGCCCTCTGGGGCATCCACCGGCAGTACATCACAGCCGCTAGGGTCCCGAACCGCTCGGTGCTGCCACTGCTTCTCCCCCGGCCCTGGCGCCCGCGCACGCACGCACCTGCAGTCTGCCACAACTTCTCTCATCAGCCAGACGGTGGGTGGCTTTGGTGGTGTCTTCACCCACCGTGAGGATGCGGGCGCTGCTGAGGGGGAGCAGTGGGTCACCGCGTCCGCAACGGTGACCATGCAGGTGCAGGCGCAGGTCGACGGCGAGAACTCGGTCATGAACGTGCTCGTGCAAGGTAAGAAGTCGTTCTAGCACATACTTGGAAGCATTTTGGCATACACTCAAAACATGAGCGCCTGTCATGTCCAAAAAGGGCGCCAGCGCTGCTAGCAACACATGTACTTCTTGAAGTATGTGTACACGCAATATGCTGCCACAGACGAGGTCCACCAAACGTTGGGGACGGCCTGTGTCGGCAAAACGGCAGCACGGCAGCCATACTCCCAGCAACCCAGATTTGACACTACACCAGCCAACATTTTTTGGTGGGGCCCTTAGGTGGTTGCAAGCGCCAAGGCTGGTTGGTGGGTTCCAGGTGCTACCAGGCGTGAGGCATGTCACAAAATCAGCCATGTGGGAGGGGAGGTGTGTGTGAGTGTAACCAGTACCAGTGATTGGCCTGCCACCGCCAAGCCAAAGCGTCACATACCTCTTGCTGTGACTTCTGGTGTTGTACATGTATGGGTGGTGGCAAAACGAATGTTGTTTTGGCCAGGTTGTGCCATAACGGGCATGATGCCAGAAGCAAACCTGTATGCCTCAGGCAGGGAGCCAACCCCCTTGTCAAAATCCATACAACGCACCATTGAAACGCGTCTGAGCTGCTCTAACAAGCGCGTTATGGTTTTCCTCTTGTGTGTTGGCTGTCCAGGCTTTTCACCATACAATGCGTACACAAACCTGGACGCTTTTTTCGACAACATACAGCATAAGGCGGAGGCAGACTTGAGCTCAGAAACAGGTAACATTAACATAGCGCCTTGACATAAGACATGGTCAATGCCAGCGCTTTGGCTCGCTCATTCCAAGGCTGCCCTGTGCACTGAAAAGATACCGGTATTTTTGTAAAAGAAAGCGCCCCTGTCTGTGATTTATCTGTGCCCAGGCTGCAGGGCACAAGCTGACAGTGCAAGTCAGCATACATCCACATGTGTCCATCAGATATTCTCTCACCACAGCTGATGGTTCGGAATTTTTATGTGTGGCCCTAGCTGGCCGGGTAGCCATAGACACTGCAATGTGGTGTCGCGCGGGAAAGGCAGTGCAGTATTGCCATCATTGTGTATGAAATACTACTTGCACCAAGGAGTTGGCACCAGCTGTTGTTACAGTGAGACGCACCAGTCAAGCCACGCCTGCAACTGATGTGTGCACAGCCCTGCAGCCGCTACCTGCGCTCTGCACTGCACACAGACGGCAAGAAAGAGACTCACAAACTGGCATGTCCCTTGGAGCGTGTTTGACCAGGCATCATCAACCCCTACATGATGGCAGCACGCAAGTGGCACGACGATGATGAGGTGCGCACCCTCGCACGTGCCAACAGCATACACTACTTGAAGTCATCCGACATCAGACTGCATAGTACTTAAAAGGTAGTAAGCTTCGTACGCTTCTTGGTGTTCGCTCGCACCAGAGGTACGTGCGCCTGTGCCAGCAAACCTGCAGCGCATGCACATTCGTCATCAACCATAAAGTCAGCAGCGGTGGCAGTGCTACCCCAGCACACACTTACACAAGGTTTGCAATGCGTCCGTGGGACTCTGCATTAGCACATGTAAGAGAATGCCAATGCTGCGCTTTCCAGGGGGCGGATCAATCTCGGACTCATGCAAGAACTTCATTAGCAAGCACCTGCCAATGTGCGTGCAAGAGCCGTTGCTTGCACCCATTTACTCGAACTCGAGCAATGGTGCCACCAGTCACACCTCTGGCGCACAAACCCCCATCATCGATCTACACATCTCCTGCCATGCGCCAGCAACGTACTGCCATAGCTGTACTCCTGCACCTCTCTTTGAAAGACTGCAAACCACGGCTCGCACACGCTACGCTCACAGGTGGAGCCCGCTGACGGCCGCCCGGACCTGCTGCTCGCGCGCGGCGTGGTGATGGACCTCTCGCTGACTACGGGCTTCATCGTCACGCAGTGGGGCATGGTGGCCGCCATACTGGCGCTTGACGTCTTCACCCTTTTCCTGGCCACGTGGCTGTTCCTGTCGCCCCTGGAGGCCATGGGCCGGCGCGTGCGCAGCGGGCAGCGCGTGGACATCACCTTCCTCAAGAACCTCACGCGCCGCAAGAAGTTTGTGGGTCTCGTGGCGGCGGTCGCCATCGGGAGCCTGGGGGTGGGCGTCGCTGTACAGGTGTGTGTATGCGTGTGTGTGTGGTGTTTGTGAACTCTTGGGTAAATCATGACAGCGCTGCAGACTGGCCGCGGTGGACCGCCACTCCTCATAAGTACTTGAGACTCTACATTGGCGCTGTATGCGTGCTCTGAGATCCCAGTAGCACCTGACGCGGACCACTGCATACTTGCCCTGAGGTGTATGCGTATCGAGAGGCGTTTGGCTGGTAAACTGGATGATTGTAATTGTACAAACTGCTCTGAAAGTGCGCCAGGTGCGCGCCCAGTCACTGCCACTGTGTGTGTCCCGTGACAACTCCTGGTGTGTGTCTGCATTGTGCGCCCCAACCGTAACCACCACCACAGGTCAACAACTCTCGGAACTTTGACAAGCTCATCGCCACGCGCAGCGCAGCAGAGGTAAGCCTTGTGACCACCCCAGCAGGCCAGCTCGCAGGCACATGATAGCATGCCATGCGGCACCGGTGCGCGCATGTCATCATAGTGGTCGCTGGGCAGGCAGCTCAGAGGCATAAGGCATGGCGGCACTCGTTCAGGATGCCGCATTGGCGCCCGTCTCCCTGTGCAAACAGCGCTCAGCACCGGCCGGCGCGCGCACCTGTTCGTAAGTTCCTGCTCACGAGCCATGCTTCTCAACGTCACGTTTATCTTGCCGCTGTGCACGCCCTGCTTCTTCCTGGTGGCGGTACCTTTCCCATGCGACGCACGGCACCATGAGCAGCCGGGAAGTGCAATGCTGGCGTACCGCCAGGTGGGTTGCCTGGTGCTCGGCGCCACCTGCATTCCGGTTGTGGTGCAAGTTGTAGCCGGCAGCCCCTGCCAGCGCACTCCGTTTCGACCTTGCAGTTTGGCTACTGCTTCTTGCAGCTGTGCTATGGCCACGGCAGCTGCAGCTGGTCGCCCTAGTCACGTGCCATTGCGTATGTCAGCGGCAAAGGCGCGGTTGCGGCGCTTCTCCACACTTGAGCAGTCAGTGGCCCACCCTGCCTGCACATTCAGTGTGGAGTGGTGTGCCCGTGCGCCGGCTGCTGTTGCCTCCCGCATGTGCTTGCTCTCGGCACTGCAGCTGATGACACCGTTCACGTTGGCGTGTATTACTGTAGTACATCGCATGCACACAGTTTGGAGCATGTAGCTGCGTGCGCACCATGCAGCATGCAGGGTTAGGGGTCCTCACACACAGCTGCGTCTGTCGCTGCTGTTGTGGCTGGTGCGCTGTGCTGCTGGCAGGGCCCGGATCAGTACTCGCGCATCATGATGACCATGCAGGTGCACACCGCTGATGGTGTCGATGTACCAGCGCGCACTCGGCGTGATTGAACATGCCGCCTATGCCAGCATACCGTGCTGGCTATGTTAACACAATGCGCCTGCTATGCTGCCACTGTAGAGTGCACATGCACTGTAGTACAGGCGTAGTTCGTGTGTGGGTGCAGTTGACAAAGCGCAAACCCTCAGCCCTGCGATGGCAGGCGTACACTGTGGCAAAGCAACGCCTGCTTGGCTATGCCCTTACCGCGGCGTATCACCTCTGAGGTATTCTTTGAGTGCTGACACCGTTGCTGCCAGTGTCCACAAGGCACAGGCCAGGTGCTGGCAAGCGCATATGGAATGCTCCCATGGTGTTGACAGCAGTGCACTCCCCACGTGATGCTGCTGCTGCGTGCAAGGAAATACTTGCTGTGGGCTCACTGTGTGGACACACAGCCAGTGGATGCACGGCCCACAGACAGACTTCATTGAGGTCTGACACTTGTCAGCCACGAAGCAAGCGAGTGCGCTGGGACAGCGCAGTCTCGTCATGCCACAGCCGTTTCCTAACTCTGCGGCCGCTGTTGCTGCTATGCCCTCACAACCAGGCGGCGAGCGCTGCATGCGACCTGCTAGCAGACCCCACTAACGCTGAGCGGCAGGAGTTCATGCGTGCACGCCTGGCGAAACTTGAGCCGGTGGTACTGTCAGAGTTTGTGGTGCTGCTGAATAATGCCAACCAGATCGTCACAGCGCCGCACAACATGGACCTTGTGGGGGAGACCTGGAACCCAGCTGGAATTGTAAGTCACCACCAGACACGTAGAGTGGCCAAGTAGGACTGCGCGCGGTGACAGCAGAGAGGGTGTGCTCCTGGTGCACACCATGCAAACAATGCAACAACGGCCTGCACAGCAGCACTGGGCATGGGGTAGAACAGGCTGGCGCCACACAACACAGGTGCCGTCGGCAAGGCACAGGATCAATCCATCATACCTACTCAATGTCCTCAAGTGGCCCTGTCAGAATTGTCGATGCTGGTGAATCGATAGTGACGCCGAACGGGCATGTGAGCACCATGGACGCAGGCCAATATTGCGAGCACATCAGTGGCTACTGGTGCAGTATATTTACTTTCATGTATGAAGATGGTCATGCCACCCTTGGGCTTATTGCTGTTCATCCAGGCCAGTGAGATGATGGCGGCACTGCTCAAGTATGAGGCTGCTGGGAATAGTGTAGAAGCAGTTGGGCATTGAATTGGAGTTTATACTTTTACAACTAAGACAGGAGGTACCTGCAGCTGGCAAACAGAGTAAGCAGCTCGCTCCCAGTCGCCACTCCGGAACACGGAAAAGAAAACTTGAGAACTTGCTGCAAATGATCGCAATGGTGGGCCAGTGGTGGCGCATCCACCATACATGCCCCCCCTGCAACACCTCGGTGCACCTGTGCAATCATGTACTTCAAGTAGTAAGTAGAAGTAATTTCTGGTTCCATATGAAACTGCAGCACAGACGCATGCCATGCCGAGCCCATGAATGTGCGGCCTCTGATGTATGTTAAAATACATGTACTTTGAAGTATGCATACATGTATGCACATGTCACATGTGCCATGCCCGTGTGGGCTCCATCGCGCTTGTCATGCAAACGCTGTTGCAGGTGAATGACACAATCTGGAGCGGAAAGCGGTTCACACGGACGTGAGTGCTTGCCCAGCGAGTGTCAGTGGGCCGCAGGCCTGCCTGTCAATTTGGCCTTGTGCGTCCCTACCATTGTTGTGTCACCCGCTTGTGCATCGGACGTGTCAACCCCGTGGCCTGTGCGGTGCACCTGCACATGCGGGCGGCGCACTTCAGCAATTGCTGCCTGCACCACGAGCACCTTGCAGGATGGTCTGCTGCCGATCAACTTTGCACCTGCATGTTGGGCTTACGTATGTCTGCCTGCGTAACGTTTTTTTGTTTGTCACTGCTCGTGACGCCTGCCGCCGCCACTGCCCCTGCCGTCCATGTTGCCGGCGCTGCCACTGGTGTCGCACCTGCTCCTGTGCCCGACAACAGTGGCATCATTCCCTCAGCTGAGCTGGAGAGGTTCAACGCTATCCGCAAGTACGACCGGTGAGCCCTCATCCCACACGTGTGGCATCGAAAGGGGTGTGTGCCCGGGTGTGTCGTGTGCGTCTGTGCCCGCACTGCGGTGCTCATGACACGTGCATGCGCCGCTGCCGGCTGCAGCCGCCCCAGCAGCGCAGGGGCTGCCGTGGCATTGGTTGAAATGCGCCAGGCGCATGTCACTGCTCACGTCTACACCCAGCAGCTGACCAATACCCATTTGAGCGAACATGGTGTGGTGCAGTGCATGGCATAGCGCGAAACAAGGGCCGGGCAATGCGACAGCTGTGACCGTTCAGCGTTGATGTAGCCCGCGTGCACTACGTTCTTTTGTCTCGGTGCAGGTATGTTGAGAGTACGCCTGACAGCGCCCTGGACCCTTGGACCGTTGGCCAAGAGGTGCTCATACGGTACGTGCCTGCCCTGCCACCGACCAGTGATGATGACTGCCAACATGCAAAATCCTGCTGCTGCGAGTTTGAGGGGCGCGTTTTCACAAGTGGCGGAAGGGGTTGGTAGCATTCAACAGCCCCACACACAACAGCGGTACCATTGTTTCCGCCACCCCGTTGTGCCTGCTCTGGCTGCAGCCCAATTGTTGCTTGCACCTGCGTCACCAACAAGCAAGCATCTGTTGGTGTGCAGATTTAGCAGCTGCGGCATGGAGGTGGCTTTTGTGCGCACACTTGAGACGGGCACCACGCACTCTCGCGCATTAATGAGCTGGCACTTCATTGATGCGTGCATGTGGCATGTACCACAAGTTACCGCCACATGCCTCTAGTTGCCCACTTAGTGCGTGCATGTTCCTGACATTTACATGTCACCGGTACTTGTGCGCTGGCCCGCCTGCATCGGGCTTGCAGGCATGCGAACGGTGCAGGCTCTCGGGCTATCGCCCGTCACAAGCTGCACCAGGCCCCTGATGCACCACACACTCTACAAGTGTTCCCAGGCGTCAGTGGCATGGCAGTCCAACACGTGTTGCATGCAACACCACATTCTGATTCAGAAATGTGCTGCCCTCCCTGTGGCCCTGTGATGCACCCTTGCAGGTGGATCGCCGTGCCCATGTGGATTAAGGGGCCCAAAACCACTGGCGTTGCGGATGGTGAGTAGCATGCCTCGTGCGTGCGGTGTTGCATACCATGCCATAGTAGTACGTGTTCTGGCTCTTGCACTGCAGCGCCCATGCTACCCATTCGAGCCAGACACTCAACTGCATGGCATTGCGAGGCTGCAAAGGTGCCGGCATACCTGCACTGTTGTCGGTGTGGTGACGGTGAGTGGTGCGTGTGCGCCTGTGCACGCAGGCGTGCTGCTGGCTGGAGACATTGTCAACGGCAAGACGCGCATTGTGGAGCGCGCCAACAAGATGACCAACCACGGCTACAGGTACAGCCCGCATGGCACGTGCCGCCACACCATGCTGCTTGGCGCGCGCTCGCACACTGTGTGACTCAAAATGCAGACAGCCTGGCTGGCGCCTGCCTACTCCTTGTGCACATTGGTGCCCTGCAATCTGCTTCGAAGTATGCACTGGTTGCAAACACGGAACAGGCTAGGTGCTAGCGGTTGAAGCATGCATGGAAATGTACTTCAAGACCAGGGTTGAACTTGGATTGCATTGCTTTCTTGCCTGTGATGGTGGTACACATATGTAGGGGATTGCGCACCTTGTGCGCACTTGCTCATACATGCAGTGCCACACCATGTTGGTAGTGCGGCTACTGCACAACTTGGTTGCTTGAAAGTTACAGCTACTTGCGGCTAGGGTGCAAATGGGTGCACACACAGTGTACACTGTGTCAGGGCTTAACCATTTTACAAGGCCACATTATGCATAAACCGTGCATGTCCCTAGGCATGCACACACCTGTGCTGTCCCACAGTGTGCCTGGGCTGACAATGAGCACAAGACCTTCGCACCAGGGTGTGCAAACCTCACTGTGCACCTTCCCACACACAGCCTGCCGCCGTGTGTTGTTCAATGCAGTGCTGTCACGCTGGCTACGTCCCCAGTCCGCCCTGCGTCACCTCCGCCACCACTTGCTGTGAACTTGCTCACAAACGCCACCTGCACGAGCAGGATATACTTGCACAAATCGCCGAACATGTGCCATGACATGAACCTGTCGTGCGGACTTCGTTTACACTTGTTTGTTCGCCAGTACACACATGTGCATGTTCTGGTGTCACCCAACCTGTGTGCTGGCAACATCCCCCATGCCCCCCCCCCCCCCCAATCTGTGCACGCAATCACTCGCCACCCGCTGCTGCACAGCGCGGTGTACTTCTACAACTCTTCGGAGTCATACCAGATTGCAACGGGCGTCATGCGCGCTAGCAGCCCTGGAAGCGAAAACATCACTTTCGATGTGGACATCGAACTACCCGAGACAGCCTGGTGAGCTCAATTGATTGTTGGACCCAAACCAACACAAGACATACATCCGCATGCGCAATATGACAGGTTGTCATCCCAGGAACGCTGTTTTGACGGACCAGAAGGCAGGCACAAGGCCCGCGCGACCAGCTACCATTGGTCAACAATTACTTGCCCCTCTCAGGCTGTCTTCACACTGCCAGTCAAGCGCCCTGCATTGTCATGACCTAGAATGCAGTCGAGAACAGAAACCGCACACCCAGTGTAGTTTTTGACTATCTCCAACCATCCATGGTGGGGCTTACCATAGTGCTTCGTTAACAATGTACTGGCGGTACGCACTGGTAAACGATCGACCTTCGCATATGTGCGCGGTGCACAGCTTACACCATGTGTTTCGGCAGCGGAGCCTGTTTAAATTCTGTTTGGCACGTCCTCTGTACCGAAGTGGCACCTGCGCAACCAAGAAAGAAGGAATGTGCGGTCTTGCAAACTGCAGCTCCCGCTGCGCACCTGAGCACACGCCAATCAAAATGCACCGAGTTCAGGCGCAGGGCGCAACTGCCTTTGGGTGCAGGTGGGCACCTGCTGCTGCCTCAGCACCGTACCACACACAAGTGCTGACACTGTTGTGCCATATCGATTTGATGCGCGTACACGCCTTCTGGCGCACGCGTAGGCTGGACAAACTTCGGCTGACCAAGAAATGGATCCGCGACGAGCATTACACCGTCACACGCACCGTGAGCATGCGGACGTGGTAGCGTGCATCGTGTTGGGTGCTGCACAAGCTCGAATCGCTCATGCACGCGCTGCTGCCGCGCCCAGACACTGCAACGTGTCAGTGCGCTATGCAAGGTCCTAGCATGGGGCATCATTGAGGAATTTGTACAGTGGCTTCTTCGAGCACCGACAGCCTGCGAAACATAACCACTGCACTTCCCGCAGCCACTGCAGCACCTTGAAAGCACTGCTCGCCCCCTCCCTCCAAGTGTCTGCCGCACGTTACCGAGGGTATGGGGCTGGTATTTTTTGTGTACAGGGTGGGGGACACGCTGCCCAGCCTTGCTCATCTGTTCACTTAGCCACAAGTATGGCTGATTGGTGTGTCCATCCCTGCGTGCGTGTGCTGCCGGTGCTCGCAAACAGATGCATTTCAAGGAGTACCCCAAGAAGTACTTTGTCAGTGCCAGGTGAGTGCGTGGTGGTAGCTGGTGCCTGGCGACTGCCGCGCAGGCAGCAGTCGAGCAAAGTCCAAGGTGAACAATCAACAATATTGACACTCCTAGTTTAATTCTGATTGCTTTCACCGCAGCTTAAAGCTGGAACGTGGGACATGCTCACCAATACTGCTTTTTCTGCCATGCACATGGCGCAGCAGGCCCTGAGAGCGGCCCTGTGTTGTAAAAAGGGTTCGCACGTGTTCGTTGCACGCGCGAGCATCTGATACAATGAGCCTGACACAGATAGCGCAGGTGTGTGCCGAGACTTGTCTGCAGGCAACACACCCTCCAGCATGTCGGCCACGTGGCTGCCACATTCACGATGCACATGCGTGCAGCAGCTGCATCTTAGCCAGTTTCGCTGCAGCGGCGCATGTTGTGCCTGGCAGCAGCCCGCTGGCTGGCGGCGGTGTAGATTGCACCACTGTCCCTGGTGAGGCATTCATACGCCCCAACGGTCGCACACCAAACTCGGTCTTGCCATGCATCTGTGCACCGCAGTGCACATGAATGTACATCAGAAAGTTTGTGAGCTGAAATCTCAACTGCACTTGTCCACGCTGTGATGTATGCCCCTGCCATGCCCAGATGCGTCAACAAGAATGTCGTGTACCAAGACTACGGTGCAGACACTGACTCTGTAAGTCATACTGGAAGTGTGCATGTCCCAAGGCACAAATTGTCTGCTTCGGTACATGGCATGAACGGTTGCGCACCACAACAGCAGTTTGCATGTCAGGACATCGCGAGTGCATGTCAGCGGCAGCAGCGTGGCGGACCAGCCAGCCGGCTGCGGACGCAGCAGTGCCTGCAATCTTGGCGGCCTCAGCAGGACACAGACTCAGCCAGGGTAACCAACTTAAAACTACTACACCTGGTGCAAGGCCAAATCCACACGCACCACACAAGTGGTCTGCAACAAGAAAGGGGGGGCGCTCATGTACTCTCACAGGTATTACAGCAGTCAGTGCTACTTGTGCACAGGGACCAAACGCACAGATGCCCCCTTTGGTGGCGTGCCGGCATGTTTTTGTGCGCCTTGCGTGTGCCGACGCAGGTGGACTGGCAAGGGGAGCCACTGGGCGACTGCATGGTGTACCTCGTCACGGGCCTTCCTTGGGACGAGGTGGACCACATGCTGCAGCCCAGCTACTCGTGGGCGGTGAGTAGGGGTTGCAGGCTGCACCTGCATTTGACGTGAAGATTGGCTGTGGTACGTGGCCACAGCAGCATCAGCAAGGCTGGCTGAGCGTGTACCAGCGTACTGTTGCTCGCACTCGCAAGGAAACACCCTGCAAGACCCGTGGAAGCTACAAACCGCACCAGTCGGTGACTCACTAGTAGTACATGAACAAGCTTTGAGTGGACTACTGGTCACTTTCTAGCTACCACATGATACAGAGAGCAGACGCACACACAATGCCTGTCCTGCCCAGGAAAGCGGGCAAGCGCCGTCTCAGCCAACAGGCCACGGGGTGCACACCAATGCAATGCCTTTGAGGTAACGGATTGCTAGCCGGGAGCCACCACTTCAATGTGCCGGCACCTTTCAAATGCCCTTGTCAGGCAGTACTAGGTCCAGCTTTCGGCAGGCGGCCGTGCCGTTAATGCCTAGTGTGCCATTGTGGTGGCTGCAATGCTGCCGTATGTTGATGGTGGCACACACATCTGTTGTCTGGTGCAGCTGACACACAGTCTGTGCCCCATTCGTGCTGCCTGCAGGCGGTCTTTGTGTTCTTTTGCTGTGTCAAGGTGAGCACATAGCCGCAGCGCAGATGCGTAGTCGGCACCTCATATACTGCGGGCAAAGCCGTTCTGAAGGCTGCCGAACTTCAAAAATTCCCCGCAAGTGCAGCAGTATGCCTGTGCACCATGGTGGTGTGACAGCCACATGATGACTCTGCATTGCACTGCATGAGAGCACAGCAGTGGAACACGTGTGCGTTTCAACAGTTCGTGTGATAGTAACCATGGTACGTCTGCACTATTAGTGTGCCCACTTGCCACTTTCTGCAGAGCTGCGCAGTCTGCCGTTCAACAAATCACTTGCTCGCGCACTCATGCAGGCACTTGGTCACTCACTCAATTACATACTCACTCACCTCTCACGTCCTTCAACACTGGCTCGCCACTGTGCTGCCGCTGTGTGCTGTTCGATCCCCCCCCCCCTGCCGTGTATAGATTATTGCCATGACAGGTGAGCACCTGTGTCATACAGTTCTGCTGCAAGCCTTGCACCCCAGTGTGTGGGCTGTACATGGTGCAATCATATACTTGAAGAATGGGTTGTCGATGACGCACACAGATAGACGTGGCCCAGCTTGTACCCACACTTGTGGCTTGCACACATGCGCAGGGCCCAGAACTGCTGCATCCCTGGTCCACCTGCAGCAGGGCGGACACCAACTGGCATGCAAAGGTTTCACAGCTGCTGCGGTGTACTGCGTCCATGCGCGCGTGCCACATCATCAATTGCCATGTACTGGGCCCAGACCTGGGGAGAAAACACTTGCTCGCCCGCCACTGGCGCAACCGCACCACACGACTGCTGCTGACCTGCTACCGCACTCCGCCGCACACTCCGCCTCCCCGCCGCAGTGCTCTGCTACCGCGCATACCTTCCGTTCAAGAAGATTGTGCTCCAGAATCGGTTTGTGCAGGGCGGGGGGCAAGGTGTGACCTCACCGGCAATGCGCGGCAGCACGAGCCACACCGACGCTGGCGCAACGCTCACCGCAACACGTGCGCAGTGATTGTGCAATGGGGCAGCGGCAGCGGCCCAGTCAGCAGAGCTACCCTAGGCACTGCTGCACGTTTCGCAAGTGGACAAGGATGAGGGATACGTTATCTTGCTTTTTGCTCGTGTGGGCTGCTGCGGACAGCCACGGACACGTATCGTTGTACACGTTGAAGACATCAAGTAGCACTGGTGCACTGTCGTCGCACATTGCACGCTGCACGCTGCGCCCCTCTGATAAGCGGGCCATCCCTGCCCGCTGCCCGCTTCAAACCTGGAAGTGGTGGGGCTGCACACGGTTTGGCCCGATGCACAGATGCTGTGTAGTACTACTTGCCAGTACGCCGCAGCAGGCGACACGCCTGCCCCTGAATTGCTGGAAGAGCGTTACTGGTGCACTGGGCCAGACTGCGCGTCACCGCCATATTCGCCTCCAATTTTTTGTGTCCGTCTGTGGATGGTAATGCACACCAAGTCACCTCTGCTTCGCCTCCTGCTTGGGTGCCCATCTGTTGTGTGATGAAGGTGACCAAGGATGCTGTCGCTTTGCTGTGCATGCAGCCAAGCCGGCACACACAGTGACAGTGCTGACCGCAATCTGTGTAACTTCGCATGCACCTGTAGCATACTTCAGTACGTCTAGTGCCGAAATAGTCACCCGGGGTAAGTTATTTGGTCAGTTTTTTTGGCTCGTCCAAAGTAACTACCCCCCCTTTTAAGTGGCCGTGCAAAAGTCATTTACCCCCCCTTTATTTGTTGCAAAGGCCACATGTGAAGTGCTGTCACTGGTGCCCACAGACAGAATGTAAATGCTACATACCAGTATATATGCTTCTGAAGTATTGTACAAGTAGTAGGCAACTTGTAGCTCTGACGTGCGCACCACCCAGCTGGCAGTGCCTCGCCACCGGGTGACAACAGCTAAGAGCATGCACTCCTTGCTTGCGGCAGGTGCATCACGGCGTACAACGCCATCGCTGCTGCTGCTGCTCCTAAGCGCTTGCCGTTCGGGTGCTCCACTCCCCTCAGCACACGTAGTGCTGCCTCCGCACCGCGCCGAGTCTGTGCCACTGCCTGGCCCCTCCACAACCTCCACATCCCTGGCGGCATCCGCTGCCGGCGGTGTTGCCGCCGCACTGCACCAGGATGGTGCAGGGTCACTGGGCAATGAATGATGCAGTGTGGCTGCTTGCCGGGCACGGTCTGCTGAAGAAGTTGGAGAGCGTGCGCTGCCCTGGCTTAGCAGCAGCGGCCTTGGTATGCGCAACGACTGACACCCTAGTTTGCCCCCCGGCTAGCCTCACTTCACTCTCTGTTGTGTGCTTCATGACCAACTTCGATCTTCGGCGAAAACAGAAAGTTCAACTGTGCGGTCTAATTTCTTTTGCAGCAGTCGCGGCGGCCTCGGTGGACCGTGCAGACCACGTTTGCTCCTCCTAAAGTAACTTACCCCCCCCGTTGTTTTGGCCCGACCAAAGAACTTACCCCGGGTGACTACTTCGGCACTAGACGGTACTGTACACTACTGGTATATTGATGGACGGTATACACTCCATAAAAGCATACACACCCTGCTACTTCAAAAGTATAGGTTTTTTTGCGACGCACATGTATGCAAAACCACCTGTGTGGGTGCAATGCAAAGATATTACATGTAAGGAACCATGTCTCGCAAGCGCATAAAACCTACTTCAAGTACATGTAGATATACTTGAAGTACCAAAAAAATCCCACGCCAGCCCAGGAGCAAAATTGTGAACAGCTTGTGTACTTCGAACAAGTCATTTTATTTTCACTTTTTGGCCACTCACTCGTGTCCCCCAAAGAGCACATTCACCATGCCCCCCCCCGTGATGACCGCCCATGCCAGCTCCATGTAAGTCCAGGAGCAAAGCTGTAAACTAATGTTTAGAACCTCAGAGGTTATGTTTAGAACAAGCCGTTTTCCCCCCTGATTTGCCACTCACTCGTGCCGCCCGAAGAGCACATAACCATGCCCCCCCCCCATGGTGAAATGAACAGAGTTGTACCAAAATTATACCATTATATATTATATATGGTATCAAATTATGGTGATTTTAGTTTCCCACTCACTCGTGTCTCCCGAAGAGCGCATTCACCATGGTTCCCCCTGTGATGACCGCCCACGCCAGCTCCGTGTCAGACTCCGGCGCCGCCATCATCGCCAGGTGTCCTCGCAACTCCATCACCGACTATCATTTTTGACATGTTTCATGTGGGCGAGCGGACAAACAATGCGACAGCAGTTTTATCATCCAGCAGTTCGTGTATGCCGGCATTTATGCACCTCATATAATGTAGCTCCATCACTGACTAGCATTTTTGACAGGTTTTCATGTGGGCATGCGCACACAGTGTGTGACAGCGGTTTCGTTAACTTGCACTTCATGTATGCCGGCAGTTATGCACCTCAGCTCCGTCACCGACTATCGATTTTGACAGGTTTTCATGTGGGCGGGCAGACACAGTGTGACAGCAGTTTCATTTTTACGCACTTCATATGTGCCGGCATATATTGCACTTCAGGCATGCCGGCAACATGGTGAAATGGCCATGTGCGGACGTTTGCAGTCAGTGCTGTCAGGGGGAACCGCCGGCACCGCGGCAGCAGCGGTGCTCGGCAGCAGCAGTGCCTAGCGGCAGCAGTGCTCAGCAGCAGCGGTGCTCAGCAGCAGGTGGGCACTGGCAGGCGGAATGACCAGCGGTGCTCAGCAGCATGAGCGGCAGGCGGGCACAGGTACGGGTACGGAGCGTGCAGCTCTGGGAATGCGTTTTCCGGTGCCATGAGAAGCAGCGTTCGCACCTGCGGCGCTGTGAAATGAGTGCCCGTGGGGCGCACACGCAGCCCCACTGCTGCTGAGCACTGCTGCTGCCAAGCACAGCTGCTGCTGCGCACTGCTGCTGCTGAGCACTGCCGCTGCCAAGCACTGCTGCTGCTGAGCACTGCTGCTGCAGCGAGCGCTTAAGGGCATGCTCTTTTGCAGACAGTTCCTTGGGCGCAGCGTACGCAGCAGGCGCAAGACTGTGCCAGTTGCGGCTGGCAAACTCTGCAGCAAGCACATTCTATCGGCAGAAGTGCCAACGTGTGCACACGCACTTTGTGGGAAGCATCGTTTACGCAGCGCCGGGAGCAGGAACACCAGCTGGTGTTGCAGTCACACGTGGCAGTAACGTGCGCAAAAGGATGCGCAAAACGGGGAAGCCACAGGCTGTTGGGCCTGGATGTCCTGCGTGAGACAGCGCTGAAGCCACGAGTGCAACGCGGACCCTACGCCTGAGGCAGTGCTGGTGGCTGCCGCTGCGCAGCTGTGTCGGTTGCCGCTGTTGATTTGAGACAGTTACACGTGTGCAACGTGTGATTCGGCACACCACACACGATGGCAGCCCTCTCACCATACGAAACAGCATGTTGTCCTCGTCAAGCAGCTCCAGCCATGTCTCAGGGGCTACAAGCTCCTGAGATGCATCCCCCAGCATGGGCCGCCGCGGGCTGTCCACTCCGTGCCTCCCGCCGTTTTGCCTGTGGGTCAAGTTCGCCATTACGGGGAGGGGGACGTCACCCAGGGGCTCCGCATGCAGCACTCGCGGCCCCCCTGCCGCGCAGGCCAGCAGCAGTAGCGGCGGTCGCAGCAGCAGACGCACCCAGCGCACGCGCCGCTCTGATCAACCTGGTGTCGGTGCCACCCTTGCAGTGTCTCGAATTCGAATCAAGAACGACTCCCCCCCCCCCCTTTTAATAGCCAATCCCTATTTATGGAGGGGGGTCTTAAATAGG
>JAULBY010075760.1:0-24308 GCA_032358315.1 Ophiocytium majus
CAAATAGCAAGCCCGGTTGCATTATAATCTGCCGTTATTATATTTTTATAATGCCCGGGTGAATGCACCCACATATCTACAAGATCTGCCGCGGTCTCGTCGTATGTTTTATTTGTATGAATTTTTCCTTTTTTATCTTTTACGGGTTTATTCACCAATGTAAAAGCAACGTTTTCACCAACTAAATAATTTATGGCTCCAAAATGATCGGCACGCTTTTGCGGCGTTTCCATAAGTTTGTTTTCCGGTTCGGTATGACTTAATTCGCCTTTATTGTATAAGTAATTAGCATGAAATTTTGCAGCGATGTAAAGTATAGAATCGTTATACAACGTTTTAAGGTTATGCTGGATCCTTACTTCATCAATTTTTTCTTTGATGAGATGTTCGAGTAATTTTTCGTTTAATTGATATTCAGAAATATTATCAGACGCGCTTTGACCACGTAAAATAATTGTACTTTGAAAAAAACAAAGAACTAAAATTATCCTTAAAGAAGGTCTGAAAATTCGCATGCCTGTAACAAAATTAATAAATAAAGCCAAACAGGTGTATGACTAAATGTTATAAAAACGTGAATACACTGTTCTCTTAACTGTCCCGATAGCTATCGGGAGAACCAATATCTTATCCTTAGAAGGGAAACGTTTTCCCGTTAAACTATAAGAGAGTGTTCTCCCGACAATCCCGATAGCTATCGGGAGAACTTGTATTTCGCGTTTAAAAGCCGCGAGCTCTGCCATTGAGCTACGAGAGATTTTTATTTTGTAGCCCCTGACCGAATCGAACGATCACTTAATGGATGTAAGCCATTTATTCTACCTTTAAATTAAGGAGCTATTTTATTTTTTTTTCTTCATGTGTGGAGCGGATGATCCCGATAGCTATCGGGAGAACTCACCTCAGTCTGCTTGCAAAGCAAAACGCCAGCCTTGGTACATGACACCCCATTTATTGTTGCCTTAGCAGGAATCGAACCTACACCCTTTGGCTTATGAAACCAATGCTCCACCACTTGAGCTATAAGGCAATTTATTTTTTGTTGTCTTAGCAGGATTTGAACCTGCAACCTTCGACGTATCAGATCGCTGCTCCACCAATTGAGCTATAAGACATTGTGAGGACAGAAACAGAATCGAACTGTTATTAAATTAGTTTTGCAAACTAATACCGAAACCAATATTGGCTATCTGTCCTTATGAGCGAAATATCAGGATCGAACTGCATCCCCTGTTTGGAAGACAGGTGCTTTACCATTAAGCTATATCTCGCATAAGTATTCCCAACGGGTCCCGATAGCTATCGGGACGAACCCATTTGAAATTGTATTCCGTATGGGAATCGAACCCGTATTACCAGATTGAAAATCTGGTTTCCTAACCATTTAGAAGAACGGAACAAATTAATCCCTCCTCTTCAATTTCATTTTTTGTATTCATCATTTCTTTCTTTTAATAATTATTTTTTTCTTTTTAATTTCAGAGTAACAGTTGGGGAATTTCCTACATTTAAAACAAGGCTTTGCCCACTATCACACTATTACTCTCTACGCACATCCACAAAGAATCGAACTTTGTCCCATCGTTTTGGAGACGATTCGGCTACCATAGCCCTGAATGTATTTTGCGGTTTCGAACCCTTGTCTTCCGAGCGACAGTCGGAGATAATAGCCAGCTGCTCTCTCACAGACCCGCTCAAAAATCCAATAGATTTTTGCCGTACCAATAAACCAATTCTTCGATAGATGCAAGCGTTTTGTACAAGGCTTTTACACACTTTGCTTTTATTGTCATTAAGCCGCGGGCTTTAACCGCTCCTTATACTCTGCTGCACTCTGACAAAAACACAGCAACACTTTTTGCATCTATCCGGCGTGCCTTTAGCGGCCAACCTTTGCGGACAAGGTAAGGTTCGAACTTACTACCCTTTGATTAACAATCAAGCGCTCATCCATATGAGCTTCTCGTCCATTTTATTTTTTTGAGCCGACAGCAATCCCGATAGCTATCGGGAGAACTTGCCATTTCTGAGCCAACAATAGGAGTCGAACCTATGACCCGCTGTTTACAAAACAGCCGCTCTGGCCTCTGAGCTATGCCGGCATTTTTAAAAACTCCCGCCTCACGTTAAAACGGGAGTTTTACTTTTCTTTTATTTTTTATCGGGAACGAAGATCTGTTTTAATTGTCCTACAAGATCTGATCCGCCAGACAATGAAATGTTATTGATCTTTTCTGCGATCTTTTCTACATATTCCATTTCTTTTAATTTGAACAACATGGCGTTGTCTTCCATTAATTTTGCAGTATTCAATAAACTTCTTGTTGAAGCAGTTTCCTCTCTTCTCATAATAGTGTTGGCTTGCGCTTTTTTCTCAGCTACCAAAACCTGGTTCATGATCTCTTTCATATCACCAGGTAAGATGATATCCCTGATACCACTACCTTTTAACACTACACCCAAAGCTTCTACTTTTTCTGCGGCAGACTCCATTACGTAAGTTGAGATATTTTCTTTTTTCTCTAACAACTCATCTAATGTTAATGCGCCAACAAATTCTCTTAAAGCCAATTGCATTAATACGTATAATTGTTTATCGTATTCTTTATTATTAACTATTGCTTTTACAATATCTTTAATGTTGTATTGCAAATAGAATTAATTCTTAATGCAGCTTTGTCTTTAGTTAAGATCTCTTGTCCTGCAATTTCCATTTGCATAGTTCTTAAGTCAGCTCTTGAAATAACAATAGAAGTACTGTTTTTCCAGAAGTAGTAGGTACCGGCTTCAACAATTTTGTTGAATTTACCGTCTACATACATTACTGCTTTTTCATATGGCTCAACTGCAAAAGTTCTTACATAAGGTAAAAGCTCTTTTCTTGAGAACAACGATCTGTCGATACCAACATCCATTTCGATCGCGTTTAGATCGGCTACAATAAATTTGTAATCTATTAAACCTTTCCAGAAAATATATCTGCCGGGAGTTAAAACGCCAACAAATAAATTATTTTCATATTGTAATACGATCTCATTATTTTTTACTTCAATGATCGTAGTTGCATCTACAAAGTCTTTATCCTTTAAAAGAATATTTAAATTTACAGGTGTTACAAATGGTTTAGCCATATCATACTCAATTACATTTGAGAATGGCGCTAGCCAATATGCACCTTCATTCAATAACTTTACATATTCATTATTTTTGAATACCAAACCTTTTTTCCAGGCATTAATTTTTACTCTCATCATTTTATTTTTTGTTTTTAATGTGTGAAGCAAAAACTATTTCTGCTTCACGGGTTTATATTTATTTTATCTGTCATTTTTTATTAAAAGAAGGAACAAAACCATTCATCAATTTTAAACGGCAGCTTTGCTTAAGTTCATACCTCCAACAGTGGTTTGTATAATTTTGTAAAATCATTAACTAAAATTTACAGCCTTATAAAAAGCAACATTTTTGTATAAACGGTATCTGCATACCGCGGTTTATTACTGATCTGCCTTTGAATTATTTCTAATTTTTTTGCGGAACAGTCTTATTCCATTCTTTTTGCAGCTCGTTTTTATAGAAGCAAGCTAGCTTCTCTTCATCTGGATTAACAGTCCAGTACTCAACCACTGAGTTACATGATCACAAATCATGACAGGATTCGAACCTGCGCTTGGAGTTGTTGCTCTAGCCAACTGAGCTATCCTTTACAAAAGGAATGGGAATCGAACCCATGACCCACAACGTGGTGGTGCGTTAAACATTTATTAAGCAGCATATTATTTGTTATTACAAACAATACTATGGGGCTTTTTGAAACCCGCAACAAGGCGTTAATATTATTTACGCTCCGTACTTTCCTTTCGGAAAGATCTTCGTTTTGTTATTAGACAAAACAATTTTTTTCAAAGAACATTTTATTACAAGAAATTTCTTTCGTGTGGGAATGATAGGATTCGAACCTATTAAGCCGAAGCACCGGTTTTACAGACCGGCCTGACTCTCCAACGTCAGCGCATTCCCAAGGGTGAGATAGGAGAATCGAACTCGTATCCGCAGCTTCACAAACTGCTGTGTTAGCCTTTACACTAATCCCACCATTTATTTTTGTCGAGTGAGCAGGAATCGAACCTGCTAACTGATGCTTCCAAAGCACCTGTGCTTAAATCCATAGTCACCACTCGTTGACGATCTGTAAGGACTCGAACCTTAAACCTCCTGATTCGTATTCAGCTGCTCTTCCGAATTGAGCTACAGATCGTTTTATTATTTTGTGGAAACGGTAGGACTCGAACCTACATCAACAGTTCTTCAAACTGCCGCATTGACCATCTCTGCTACATTTCCTTTTTGTTGAGATAACAGGATTTGAACCTATAACCTTGTGCGTATAAGGCACCTGCTCTTACCCTTGAGCTATATCTCATTTTTGCGGAAGGTATAGGAATCGAACCCTGGCATTTTTGCCCGCTCAAGATTTCAAGTCTTGTTGTACACCATTGTACGCTACCTTCCTTTTGCGGAGAAATGAGTTACCGACACCCATACATTTTTGTACGCTTTGCTTAGCAAGCAAGCCCGGGCCCCGCCCGGTTATTTCTCCTTATGTACTCCAGGACAGACCTCGAACTGTCACTGTTCAGGGCTTAACCTGTTGCCTCTGCCGTTGGGCTACCGGAGTATTATATTTTTTTGTAACTAACGTTTCGCGTTGTTACAGAATTATTGTACCCTCTATGGGACTCGAACCCACACTTGCCGGTTTCTAAAACCGTTGCCTCTGCCGAATTGGGCTAAGAGGGCAGTTGTCGGAACTGGAGTCGAACCAATATCTTCAGATTCAAACTCTGAGATCCTGCCAGTTAGACGATCCGACAAAATATTTTTAAAACAAAAAGCCCGGTCACTTATTCAGAGACCGGGCCTATTTAAAATAGAGCATACGATTCCCTGTCAAACATAATTTGTTTGAAAAAATTTTTCGGTTGGCATACTGATACTATGCTTCATTTTTATTTTTTTAAAATAAAAAACCCCGGGTTTTTATGCCGGGGCTTTTAAAAATCATTTAAATATATTAAATCATTTACGTAAACCCACGAGCATGTACAGCCCTGTAAACTCCGGCTGGCGTGCATTCTGACTATATATCGATAAATGTTTCATATTAATTTTCATATTTTATTCTACAAATGTAAATCAAATTTTTCGATTGAAAAAAATTATTTTTTACAAAAAGGGTGAATTAAACTTTTCATCCGAAATCATAAAGTCCAGAAACACTAATGAAATCAGGAGTTACAGGCCAAAATAAAAAAATAAAAATATTTTTAAAATATTATTTTTTACTGAGTGAAATTGGTTTTTTAATTAGTAAAGTAAATTTTAAATATTTACTGAAGTTTAAAATATGAATTTATTGCGTTAACAGCGTTTGAAAATCTCTCCTGATAATCGCCGGAGACCACAATGTAATTAAGTTTTCGAGCATCCAACTCTTCTTTTATCCTGTTAAAATGCCATTGTCTTAAATGTGGAAATTCTCTCGTTCCATCGTCCTGCCATGGAATATCAATATCCATTAACAAATATAAATCGTGTTTAAACTCGTAACTTTTATCTATAACATCCTGCGCACAAATTTTAAAATAAATTTCACTCCAAATTTGCGTGACGATAAGATCTGTATCACAAAATAATAATTTATTGGCTTTTATTAATGCATCACTTTCAATTTTAATTTGTCCGTTCGCAATATGCTGAATATCTTCTAAAATTAATTTACCGTTTTTCTGTACAAAATAATCTCTTCCAAATTCTTCCACCCAAACTGTACTGAATTTTTCCGCTAATTTTTCAGCCATAGTTGTTTTGCCTGTAGATTCAGGGCCCGTGAGAGCAATACGTTTTGTGAAATAAGGTTTTACATTACCCGGAATAAAATTCCAATATTTAAACGGCTGTTCTCGGATTTGTGTTCCTGAAACGGGAATAACAGTTCTTGACTTATCGATCATTATATGTTCTATTCCTAATCGTTCTGCTACCTCATCACCATAATCTTCTGAAGAAAAAAATACTTCAGTCGCCGTAGAAATTTCTCTTTTTAGAAGAGCTGTCCAGATGTTCCAGAAATCGGGATCTTCATGTGGATAAGAAGGTACTTCATCTGTAACATGAATAACGTGGGCTTTCGGAAATAATTCCTTCATCCACTGATAACGCAATAAACCAGGAATAGGTTCTTTATTAATTGTACAAACCAAAACGGTTAATTCATCAACCATATCCATTGCAGAATGAATTAGATGCGAATGTCCATTATGTGGAGGTAAAAACTTTCCTAATACAAATCCTTTTTTATATTTTTTTGTTTGTTCCAATCGATAAATCCGTTGATTGCTAAAATTAAAAATACTATATAAATTCCACTTGAAAGAAATAGTTCTTTATACCAGAATAATAATATATAAATGATGTCGGCTAAAATCCATAAGAGCCAATTCTCAATTTTCTTTTTAGCCATTAACCAATTAGCAATTAAACTTGTAGTTGAAACAAAAGCGTCAACATAAGGTGTAGACGCATTCGTATACTTGCTTAATAGAAAAGACCATAAAACCGAAATCGATATAATTAACATGCTATAAAAAACCCGCTGCAGATTATTTAAATAGCTCAGATCAACTTTATCTTCTATGGCACGTTTTTGATGCCAATTATACCAGCCATAAATTCCCTGCAAAATAAAGATCACCTGCAATAACATATCTGCATATAATCTTTCCCGGTAAAATAAGATCAAATAAAAGCTTACGCCAATAATTCCTGTTGGCCAGTTAAGAATGTGTTTTTTTACAGCCAGCCAGGTGCAAAGCAAACTAAATACAACTGCAACTATTTCAATTAGCGTCACTAAAATTTCAGTTTAAGTGTTACAAAATAATTACGGGTGGCCATTGCAAAATAATACGGCTGTGTACCCTGAACATAACCGGAAGAGTAATATTTTTGATTGGCAATATTATTTACCATAAAATTAATACTGTGCTGTTTTAAAAATATAAAATTAAGCGAAGCATTGAATACCAATGAAGAAGGTACAACATAATTTTCATTATTTGTATTATCTAAGAATGCTCGACTTAAATAACGCCCATTTACTTCTGCCTTAATATTTTTTGTAAAATTATAAGCAACTGATTGATTAAAGATAATTTGAGGCGTTAATAATGGCTGAACATTTTTATAAGTTATTGAATCGTAATCGGTAGTATAACTTTTAATTTGGTTAGAACTTAGATTTGCTTGTGTAGCAAATGTAAATTTATAAATTGGTGCGGCAATAAAATTTAGTTCTACTCCTCTTCTATAGCTTGATTCGATATTTTTACGCAAAGGCAAACCAATATAACTTAGCTGACCAATTGCTGCGATCTCATTCTTAAAATCCATATTATAAATATTCAGATCGAGTTTTACTTTATTAAACAAAAACTTAATACCCGCTTCAATATCAATAACTGTTTCGGGTTTTACACGATCCAGAGTTCCTACTTCTAAATAGTTTAAAGAATCTAAATTATCATAACCAGCAAACATATCATTACGCGTCGGTTCCCTGCGTGTTCTACCAATAGAAATATATGCAACATGTTTATTATCTATAGAATAAGATATTCCGCCTTTAGGGTTTAGAAATTGCCATGTAACCGGTTGAATGTTTAGTGGTGTATTTTTATCTGCTACATAATTAAATTGCGCAATCCTGTATTGAAGATCGGCAAAAAAAGTAAAATTTTTCACATCATAAGCTATTTTAATAAAAGAAGAAAATTCATTCTTATGTCCTTTATTTCTATATATAAGCAAAGAGTCGTGAGGATGAACAAAAGAATAATGAGCGCGTGCATAATTATTCGCATGAATTCCGGAATTGATCTTTAATTTATCTTTTTTAAATTGATAATTAATAATTCCGCCATAAAAATTTGATCGTACCGAAAAATTGTAAAGCGTGGGTGAAAATAAAATAGTGTAACCACCTTCTAAAAAATTGTAATAAGCCGAAGTGCTCAAAAAAGAGTATTTACCTAAAGGAACGATGTATTGCAGCATGGCAAGACTTTGTGTGAACTTGTCCTTTTCTTCTTTGGTCAAAAAATTATCACGGTAGTTTGTTTTTAAAGCCGAATCAGCGATTGCAAGATAAGCCATTTGATTTTTTGACAAACCTGTAAAGCCTGTAAATTTCAAAATACTTTTTTTACCAATGTATCCCCCGCTAAAAAAGAAGGATTGCCCTTTTGTGCCCGAATGCTCCCGAAAGCCATCAGAGCCAGTGTTTGAATAACGGCCGTAAAAAGACCAGTTGTTTTTTAAAATGCCCGTATTAAATTCGGGACTCAAGCGATACGTATTATAAGAACCATAACTTGTATTTAGTTCAGTGCAAAGCGAATCATTTAAGGAAGGAGATTCCATATTTACAGAGCCTGCAAAAGATGCAGTACCATTTGTACTAACACCGACACCTCTTTGTACTTGTATAGAACGCACACTATTTAAAAAATCAGGATAATTAGAAAAATAAGCGCCCTGATCTTCCGGCTCATTTAAAGGTGCGCCATTTAATGTAAAATTAATTCGTGTTTGATCAATGCCTCTTAAACGCAAGTATGAATAACCTGTATAATTTCCGCCATCAGAATACCAGGTAAGTGCCGGCGTTTTTGCAAGAAGAACAGGCATTTCCTGTCCTATATAATTTTGTTCAATATCGGCTTTACTTAAAGTAGATTCTGTAACAGGTAATTTTCTTTCAGCTCTTACAGCATTAATGGAAATTTCTTCCAGCTGAATCTTTTTTAAAGTGTCTTTTTTTCTTTTGAGGGAATCATCGATCTGAATGTTATTTTCTGATGTAAGAATTAAGCTATGAGCAATTATAAAAAATAAAAATATTTTAGTTTTGTTTTGCATATGTAGCAAATTTTTGAGAGATCTCTTTTAAATAGTTTACACCTTCAACATTTTCTATCATATATTTTGGCAGATCGTCAATGCCGTGTTTTCCTGCAAGAACACCAACCACAATAGAAGCCAAGGAATCAACATCGCCACCAATATTAATACTGTTCTTTAATCCTTCAAAAGCAGAATGTGAATGTTTTATCAAATATAAAGCTGTAATAGCTGTATACATGGCGTTTGAGGGCAGACCATTTAAGCCTTCAATAAATTCTGATTTCTTTAAAGGTTGTGGTCCGCATAAAAATTCAAAATCTTTTCCTTTAAGAAAAACAGGTGCTGGAAGCTGATCAACAATTCTTAATTTCTCAATTGTCTCTGTGTCTGTAATATATTTGATACAATATGAAATAAGATCTGTTTTATTAATGTTCTCTATTAATAATGCTCTCGTTGCCCTTGCAATTAAAATACTTGAATCAATTGCTTTTGGATGCGGATGCGTTGATGTTGCATTTAATGTGGCGTAAAAATTAATTTTATCTTCCTGTACAAATCCTATTGGTATGGCACGCATAGGCGGTGCATTGCCAGGATAAACTTTATTTCTTTGAAAATCTTTAATATCCTCAATTGATTTTTCGCCATTATATACCAAACGAATGGAACCGTGTCCGTTACGCTTATAGCCCTTAAGTTCATAACCTAAAAGATATTCATCTGTAAAATACTTCACCAAAAGTTCTTCACTTAATTCTTCTCCACTCGTTAACGCTTTGGCTACTGCAATACTCATTTCGGTATCATCTGTATAATCCCATTCCTTGTAATCTATCGTAAATATTTCTTTTTCAGGAACATTAATATCTGTTCGTTTATTAATGAATTTTGAAAAATCTACATTAGCACGGATCCAGTTCCTGTCCTGGAACTCTAATCCAGCTCCATAAGCATCGCCAATAGCAATTCCTAAAAAAATATTTTCGAAATTAATTTTCATAATTATTTAATGCTCTTTTCATTTGCTCGAAATCTTTATCGCTGTAACAAACTAAATAGACTTTTTCAATCATATTATTATCCTTTAAAAAGTTAGAAATAGTTGAATAAGCTATTTTTGCTGCTTTATCAAAAGGAAAACGATAAGCACCGGTACTGATAGAAGGAAATGCAATCGTTTTAATATTGTTTTCGGAAGCTATTTGTAACGACGAACTATAACACGATGCTAGAAGCGTTTCTTCATTTTCAGTTCCGTTGTTCCAAACCGGACCAACAGTATGAATAATATATTTTACAGGCAAATTATATCCTTTTGTGATTTTTGATTTTCCGGTTGCACAACCTTTTAATGCCCTGCATTCTTCTAAAAGATCTTTTCCCGCAGCTTTATGAATAGCGCCGTCAACACCACCCCCACTCATCAAAGAGTTATTGGCAGCGTTAACGATAGCGTCAATTTTTAATTGCGTAATATCCGCTTTTATAATTTCAATTTTATGCATTTAAAACCGCAGCGTGTTTTTCTAATTCCTTATTAATTCTCATTCTTATTTCCGAAAGTGATTGTTCGTTCAATACTTTTCCGTTCTCAAAAACAGTTTGTAATAAACCTTGTTTTTCTTCTTCCCAGGTACATTGGTCTTTCATTTTTAATTCTCCATTCACTTCGTGTACTGCCATTAAACCTTTAGCAGAGCGTTTTGTGCCATCATCCGTTTTTGGATCTTTAAAAATATTTCTTCCTTCTCCATTTACTTCACCGTAAGTTGCTTTCATAGCAAAACCATAAGTATCACGTGTAACATATTCGTAAGTGTAAGAGCCAATTCCCAACACAACATTAAACGAAGCAAAACCTTTTTCTTTTAATCCTTCTAAAATATCCTTTTGACGTTGAAGTGTAATACTATCACCATAGATTAAACCAATGTGCGAATCCAATAATTTAAATCCTTTATCAGTAATTGTGCCGCCAAAAATTTCCCACATGCATTCGATAGCTCCTTTAAACTCAGGACTTCCGGGAGCAGCATCTTTATCACCTATAATTATTTTTACAGGGTCGCCGCTATCAGGGCGAATTACCACTTTGCCATTACGCGCTAAAATTTTTGATTTTAACTCCGGTAAAAATTCAGTTATTACTTTCCAGAAATCCCAGGTATCTGAAACTATTGAAACAATTTCATTCGGATAAATTTTTGTTATTAATCTATCAAACGTCTCTATCTCATTATCTTTAGTACCCATGCACATTACCGAATGTTCTGTTGCCGGAACACTTCCGCCAATCAACTCTTTATCTGAATTGGCATTATAATATATTTCGTGAAAATCAATTGCAGGCACGCTGTCTGTTCCATAAAAAGATAATAAATGTCCGGCAGCACTCATGCACGCATCTTCAATTCCGCTCATACCGCGAAAACTAAAATCGTGCCCTTGCCAGTAAACAAAATCAATATTATTATCGCTTACTGTGCTTCTTGCATATTCATTAAATTTTTTACGATATTGAAATGCAGTTGTAGCGCTTGTTGCGGGCTTCCATAAAATGGCAGACATTAATGATTCAAGATAATTGGTTAACCAGAAAAATTTTGGCTTTGTATTATAAACAGTAACAACCGGAATTTTTGGCGATACAATTGTTCCCTCAGGTAAACCTTTTACAATTAAAGGTAAATATCCAAGATCATGAAGTTCCGCAATATGCTCAACAGGAATACTGTCTTTTCCCAAAGCATTATCCATACGGCGTTTGTAATCAGCCATTACTTTTTCTTTTGGAATATTAAAGAAGCCTTCGTTCCATTGTTTTACCAAATATTCTTTTACAAAATATTGTAATCCAAAAAATACGAGTTTATCATTTTCTGCCAATCTTGATTTACGAGGCGTGAAATTGGAATACACCATTTCTGTTCCTTCGGGATATTGCCTGCGGTGATCTGCTTTATAAAAGTCGATCAACATTAAGGGATTAATTTTCATATTGTTTTTGTTTTATATCGTTAATTAATTTTTGTAATAATTCTACTGATGCGTATAAACTTGCGCGATCATCAAGGTAAATATTGGCATAAACTTTTCCTTTCGCAACTAATCCGGGAATTTCAGGTGGCGATTGATTAAAATAGTGGTAGGGCAAATTTATCTTTTTTAATTTTTCTTTTATTCCATCCCAACGGTTTTCTTCTGCCGCAGTAAATACGATCAGCGTGCAATTCAATTTATTTAATTCGTGAATCAGGTCGTGTATAATTTTGTAATCATCTTCGGCTTCATGCTCATGAAAAGGCAAAACAGTGCTATCGACATCATAAGCAACAATGATCTTTCCATATTTTAACCACTCTTCTTTTAAACGGTTGAAGGTTTTTTCGTAGCTCAAATAGCGGCTCATATTTAAAATAAATTATATTGTTTATAAAATTCGTTTTCCGCGATATTTGAAATTGAATTTGAGCTTCCAACATTTTTGTAACCCGCTTCTTTTAACCTGTCAAGCGCATTGTGACTAAAAATACCATGCGAGGCAATAAAATAAAGATCACCTGCATTTTTTGCTTTTAAAGCAATTGCCAATTCAATAAAGGTCCTACCCCCATCACAAATATCATCTACAACTATACAGGCTTTGCCATTCAAATTATCTGTATTCACATCGCTTTTAATAATTTGTCCTGTTGCAAGGTCGCGCACTTTTATTCCTGTTGCAATATTGCCTTTGTAGTTTATTTTTTGTGCCAGCTTATCTACTTTTTTATATGCACCAAGATCAGGAGAGACCAAAACATAATCATATAACTTTACTTTTTTAAGAAAGTCATTTACCATCTCATAGTTAGCAATATTCTGACATCTGTTTATTAAAGCAACCGAAACATCGCTATGCGCGTCAAAAACAATTACTTTATTTAAATTTAAACTGTTTAACATATTTGCAAATACTTTAATAGATAAAGGCTCACCCGGAACCATAACACGATCTTGCCTTGCATAAGGAATATATGGAATGAACACTTCAATGTAATTAACCATCATATTTCTTAATGCGTCAACCGCTAAGCAAAGGTTCATCATATCATCGGAAGAATTTAGACGTGTATTAATACGTACTTTATCATTTTCGGAAAATGTGGTTAAGAATTTAACATGGCATTCGCCGCCTGCAAATTTTTTTAATTCTACCGTTTCGTTTGTATCAAATAAGCTTATCGTTTTCATATGTTGCTTTTATTATTATCAATTTGTCATATTGGAATGCCAGTTTGTTTTTTTTGTTTTTACTTTTGGAAAACTTAGGCATTTTATAATTTTCTTTTTTAAAGTTCAAAGTGAAATCCTTTTTGTGTTAATTCTTTATATACTTTTTTATCGAAGCTGTAAAAGCGTGCAGCTTTATGCGCTACATTTTTTTCTTTTTCTTCCAGTGCTTTTAAAAAGCCCATCCCTAAAATTTTCTTTCTGAAATTTCGTTTATCAATTTCAATTTCTAAAATGGATTCGTATAGTGCCTGTAATTGTGTTAAAGTAAATTTTTCGTCCAATAATTCAAAACCAATTGGCTGATAAGATACTTTGCCTTTTAAGCGCTGAAAAGCAGCTTTTACAATTTTACTATGATCAAACGCAAGTTTTGGTACCTTAGAAAGCTCAAACCATTCTGCCTTTAATGTATCGCGACCAGCAATAATCTCGTATTGTTGTTTATCAACCAAGGCAAAATACGCAACGGAAACAATTCGCTCGCGCGGATCACGATCAAGATCGCTAAATGTATATAACTGTTCTACAAATACATTTTTTACGCCGGCTTTTTCCAACAAAATTCTTTTGGCACATTCTTCGGTGGTTTCGTCCATAAAAACAAATCCGCCAGGCAAAGCCCATTTGTTTTTAAATGGTTCTTTTTCACGTTCAATCAACAATAATTTTAATTCACCGCCATCAAAACCAAAAATAACACAGTCTGTGGCCAAAGCAGGTCGCTCGTATTCGTATTGATATTTTTTATTTTGATTCATTCTTAGTGTAATTCTTACACAAAGATATATACAAAATCAAAATCACACATTATCTTAGTGTTAATTTTACACTATAAAGTTGTAACCTGTTGAAATTCACAGGAATTATTTTGATTGGGGTGTTATTCCTTCACGAATTTTTTTGTGATAGTAATATCGGAAGAAGTTGTAATTGCAATAAAATAGATTCCCTTCACCAATTTCTCAATATTAATTTTTTCAAGATCTATGGTTGAAGAAATTACCTCTGCTCCATTAAGATCAAAAATCCTTATTCTATTTATTTCATGATCTGCTCTCAAATTTAAATATTGAGCAGAAGGATTTGGATAAATAAGAATATCATTACCATTTAAATTTTTATTTACTGAAGTAACAATTACCGGTGAGAAAAAATAATTCCAGATGTCTTTCATTAAAGTATTTCTTTTTGCAGACGGGTAAACTGTTTCGAAAGGAAAAGCGAAATGCATCAATTTACCGGGAGTTGTGCCTGAAGGAAACAAACCGCTAAAATATACAGCGGCGTGATCAGCTGCAGAGGAGGAAGTGTATTTTAAACAAGCTGAGCTTCCGTTAATATTTGAAATTACATCCGGATAATCTACATTGTAAATTCCAAAGGTTCCATTATCAAATGTAATTGTATCTGCACTTGTAAATAAATTCGAAATTTCTTTAACTGCTTTATACCATGTTGAACTTTGACTGTTTGGTGCATCGCTTACATAATCTGCTTTTAAATAATTATTATAAAAAGACTGATCTGCTGTTGATCCATTAAGATCGAGATCCCAACCAATTTCACTTCCGCTCACAAATAAATTGCCGCCTTGTTTTAAATAATTCGAAATTAATATTTGTTCGTTAGAATTAAATGTTTCATTTGCTGTACTTTCTTTTCCAAGAATCCAATCGATAGCTTTATAATTATTCATGTTAAATAATCCGTCCTGTATAGCTTCATTCGTTGCTGAAGAAAAATAAATATTATTTGAAAATGCGCTTCCGCCATGCTGCTTAACAAAATCAAAAGTATTTCCGCTTACAATCCTATCAAATCCATTCACCACTAATAACGAATCCTGGAAATTAGAAGGCACGGTCGCCAATAATTCAGAAGTTGCTGAAGTAACAGAGTAAGTAGAATTATAAGCTGCAATTTTTATATAACAAACCTGATTGGCAGGAACGGTATTTAAATTTAATGCCGTTTTAATTAGTGTTACCGGAGAATTAAATGTAATACCATTATTACTTGTATAAATTTTATAATGTGTTACCTGTCCGTCGTTTTTTACTTTAATATTTATAGAATTATTTCCTGCATTTAAAACCGCGAATGATTTTGGTGTGCTTAAATTTGTTATTGGATTTCCATATGGATATTCCGACGGATTAATAACTCCTTCGTCACTTAATAAAGCGCTAAGTGTTGATTGTAAAATACTTTTTACAGTATTGGGAACATTATAATACATAACATCATTTTGGATGAGTCGAATACCGTGACTGTAATCCAGGTATGTATCGGCATGCACATTGCTCATTGGTTGAATTGGGTTACCAACAGAAGTGTGCCATCCATATATAACAACGCGGTTTGGTGTTGAATAGATCAAATTAGAAATAACTACATCTTTTTTATCGCCACTCACTAATGTTCCTAAAGAATATGTTGAAATAAACGCTGCTCTTTGATTCTTAACCATTATGTTATGTTGCGCAAAGGCCTGAACCGTTGTCATGGTACCACTTGCAGGAATGGTTAATGGTGATATAGTAAGTGTTGCCTGTGCGTAAATATCGTTTACCATTTTTCGGGTTGGTAATGTTAAGCCAAGGCTATCTGCAATTTTGGTTGCTAACATGGGAGACATAGGGCATAAAAAATAATTTGTATCAGGACCAACTGCTAAATAATCAGGAAGCACGTAATAGGTAACACTTTTTATTTGAGCCGCAATAATAGCGGTACTTGTAACGGGAGTTAGTATCCTTAAAAAGTCGGGAACATTGCCTGAAATAATTTGGTTGTAAATATAATTTTCACGGGCGGTTAAACTTAAAGGTGCAATGGCAGCACTAAACTGACTGCCTGTTAACATGGAGCTTTGACGGGGCGGCAAACTAAGCGTTTGACACATTACAAACGATGCGTTTAAAAAACTAAATACGTAAAAAATTATTTTAAAAAGTTTCATTTTTTTAAGGAAATCAAATGTAAACTTTCTTTTGGCAACTAAATATTTCTGTATTTTTTAAAACAATTTAGGTGTGAAATTAATTTGCGTGAAGAAAAGCTGACGAAAATCGACTAATCATACTGTTTTAAGCCATTTTTACTATGATCTTCTTTTAATACCCGCCAATTTTGCTATTTTTGTATCCTGATTTTAAATAGTACAGGCACCCGCGTTCAATGTCTTGAACAGGAAGTTGTAGTATAAATTTAAAATTAACTGGCACCGTAGTTCAATGGATAGAATAGAAGTTTCCTAATCCTTTTCGCAATTTTACTCCTGAGAGATGAATCTCTAATAGCTCTCAAAATCAATTGATTATTTTTTGCTATTAGAGATTTTAATTGAATCATCTCTATTAGTAATCAATCCATCTCACAAATATCTCACAAATTTGTAGAAGGATTTTTAAGAGTAAAAAGCGATGAGATACACAATAAATTTAGACTGCAAAACTAAGGCTAAAAGGGACGGTACGTTTCCAATTCTACTTCGGGTTTCCATAAATGGTGAACACACTTATATAAATACCGGAAAACATATAAAAGAAAGCCATTATGATAAGCAGCAAAAATGTGTAAAACCAGGTATTAAAGGTTATGCAACTTATTCTTCATTTATAGATCGTCAAAAAAATAAGATTGATACCATCATCACTGAAAGTGAAAAGAGAGACGAAGTACTAAGTGTTCAAAAAGTGAAGGAAATCTACGAACTCGAATCAGGAAAAGTGAGATCAATTAGTTTTTACGACTTTGCAGAAGAAACAATTAAACGTGAACGAGAATTAAAAGAAATTTCTTGCGACACATTAGATAATTATGATAATGAAATTGCAAAGTTAAAAGTATATCGCTCTAAGCTTTCTATACATGATATTGACAAGCGGTTTTTGGAAGAATATAAAGCCTACTTGATAGAAGAGTTAGGACAAGCAAATAATACCGCGTATCACGCTATGTGTTTCCTTCGCAAGTACACCAAGAAACTTTTTGATACAGGTAAAATTAGTAAATATCCTTTTTCTGAGTTTATTGTCGGAAAACCTTTCGAGGTTGACCCCGAATACCTAGAGCCGGAAGAGCTTAAAAAATTACATGACCTATATGATAGTAAAGAGCTTGTGAAAATTGTCAAAAAAGCTAAATCCAAATACGCTCAAGATTTTAATATTGGTGTGAAATATCAGGAAGTATTACGTTATTATTTAGCTGCTTGTTATTGTGCTTTAAGACATAGTGATATAAAGACGCTGAAAATTATAGAGATTAAAGGGACTTTTATAGTTAAGGAGTTACAAAAAGGACGATTGAAGAGAAAGAAGACTGTTAGAATACCAATAAGAAAAAAGCTTTTATCTCTACTCGATTTAAATAGTTTAAGCGGATTGGCCTTTGAAAACCCCGTTATGGAAAATTCGCAAACAAATAAATACTTAAAAGCAATTATGAAAATTGCCGGAATAAATAAACATATTACTTTTCATAGTTCCAGGCACACTTTTTCAATTAACTCGTTACTCTTAGGTATTAAAATCGAAGTTGTTAGTGATATTTTGGGTCATTCTGAATTGACCACTACACAGCGGTATGCAAGAGTAGTTGATAGGTTACGTGAACAGGAAATGGATAAGTGGGATAAATTTGAACACAAAGAATCTCCAAAAACAACTATCGAAATATATTGTGAAGATTGTGGAGCTTTCCTAATGAAATTTGACCAGGCGGCTATTGGGTTGCGGAAGATACCTTGCGCTTGCCAAGCTTGTTCTGCAAAATTTACTTACAATATAATAGCAGATCATATAGAATCAGAATCTCTTAAAGCTTAATAAAATTTGTTGGGAGTTATACCAAGTAGGTTATGACTTATTCATTTACTGAAAAGTCTCTCGAATCAATAGAAAATTCATCATCATTAAAATAGAATCTAAATTTAAATTCAATGCCACTTGATCTCATAGATTCCCTAAAATTTACTAATTGAATGTTAAACCTGGTTGGATTTCCCGACGAAATAATAATTGGATTGGAAAGTACGAATTCATTTACTTCTTGCGCCATGTTAACTTTTAATTTAAGTTGGCCGATTGGTTTTAGCAAATACTTATCAGAAATTCCATTCATAGAACTCCACTCGTTTGTTTTAATTATTTGAATTTTATTTAAAATTATTGGTACGTCTGTATAATTCTGAAACGCTATATCAAGTATTACTTGTTTATCGTTAAACCTAGAAAGAACTATTTTGAAATGTTCTGTATTGTAATTAAATAATTCAGGGAAACAATTTTTTCCGATATGAGGATACCTCAACGCCAATTCGATAATCTTTGTATGACCAAAATGTTCAATAAATGGCTGTGAAGACCAAAATCCAATTCTACCGCCAAATTTTTCTCCATAGATTGAATTTAATTCTTTAAACCATGTTACTTCATTTTGAAATATATCTTCGGGAGTAACAATTGTTAAGGAATTCAGCTCATTTTCGTTCGGTAAAGCTTTTTGTATTGATGATTTTATATTTGCCTTATGTGAACTACTAATTGGCGATGGATAAAATTTTAATTGATATCCATCATTCAGCCCTCCTTCTTTTTGAATTATTAAATCAAGCCCATTATAATCACCAGCCGCATCATTGAATGTAATAACTTTCCAATTATTTTGCTTCGACTCTGCAATAAGAAAATAATTAATTAAACGCGCAAACTCACCGCCACCTTCACTGCCGTTATTAATTCTTTTGTATAATGTAGAAATATTAGGTATTGACATATTAGGAAGTAAACTATTTATTAAATCAGAAACGCGAATCGAAATACGACCTCCAAATTTTCATTGCCTTTTCTTTATCTGGTTCTTCAATCGCATGTTTTCCACTATCAACAAGTTCTTCAAAACATTGAATAAAATATTTTTTTTGATTGGAAGTAAGCCTCTCGATCACATTGGTATAAGGTTCTACAGGTTTACTGATCGTATCACTACAAAAAACGCCAAAATGGTTATTGAAGGCCTGTCTAATTGTCTCACGGAAAGAGATATCATCTCGGCTATGCGGATAATAATTTTTTGCCATCAATATCGTTAATGCCATACCGCTTGGAAATTTTGTATCTCCTTTTTTATTATTTTTCCATGCTTTTAGATATTTAGAAATACGTATCAACTGTTCTTCATCTTTATCATTTTCTTTACACCTTTCAAAAAACCAATTCGTTAATCCAACAGGATCCGATTTTCGCGACCAGCCCAAATCTCCATTTATTGCGATCCTCGTTTTTTTATTTCCCCAATCATTAATGTATTCACAGTATAATGGTAGGTCAACATGATAAGCAACATCTTTATTATTCGCTAATGGCTTGTATTCTATCCGAACACACGTTCTTTTATTTGCCGGAGGTGTTGATGTATGATTTTTCAAAGCGTTTATTAGCCATTGAGATGCCGTTTCCGGTTTGGGCCAACTACTTTGAAAGTTGGTATAACCTCTTAGATAGACACCTACATCTATGTCGTAATCACCCTCCAATGGCTTAACTATAGTTTTCATTGCAAAAGAACCCTGTTCAATAAATTCAACTTTGGGACATTGAGTATTTTCAGTAAAATATTTTTCAATTTTCTTCTCTACCGCTTTACGTGCAGACAATAAATAGTCAAGTTCCGTAGAAGTGAGACTTATAGCGGTATTATATTTTAAAAATTCCTTTGAACAATCTGCCATTTTAATCCTTATCTAAATAATAGATGCTACTCATTTCTGCATTTGGACTGAAGTCTTCATAAACAATTCTAATACTTGTATCTTTATCTCGTTTTTCAATTTCTGCTTTGAGTTTGTTTATTTTTTTACATTCCTCTTCTGTAAGATAAAATTCACGATTTTTTAACCACTCAATGGTATCATTGAATGCTCTCCGCTCATACTTTTCTTCAGAATTTAACTCTTCAAGAATTCCAATAACTTCTCTAATTTCAGAGTGCTTTATTTGTGGTTTTAGTGATGGAATTATATCCACGGAACCATCCTCTGAAACCACAACAATCATTGCCGGTTTTGATAACCTATTATACTCTTCATATGTTATTGCAGAATTATAACGAGAACCTCTGGCTGCATTTCCATTGTTGCCAACTATTCCATCTAAGATTACACCATGCGCATACGCTGTGCCGTCAATATCTAACAAAACGCCACCGTCAATAGAGGTAAGAGTTAAAACTAAGTCTTCTGTCAATGAAACGGGTTGAATACATATAGATTGTTTTTCTAAACGAATAGACTCTTCTTTTGCAGCTGAAGATACAATAAGCATTGCACCCTTTTCTTGTTTTGCAGCAGCAGTAAAAAGTTTAAATAAATTATCGAATTGTGTTGCGGTTAAGCCTGAAAAAATACGCTTAGCATCACTGAACACCTTGCTTTTATCTATACTTTCACTGTATATCTGTGGATTACCATACCTCATTTGTAAAAGATTTTTTTTGTAATGCTCAATATCCCAACAATGAACTCCTTTAAATCGTATCTCAAAAATGGACTCCGATAAAGGTTGATAACTACTTTTTAATATTCCTAATCCAAGAATTTCATGAGAGTTACAGACTACTCCAATTTCATCATCTGCCAACTGTAACAATTTTCTTGTTTTACGATAGTCATGAATTGAAAAAGGAACCTCCAATTTTAATGTCATGTCAATATCAGGATGATCACTTTTTGCAATAATCAAATATCCAGTATTCTCGGATTTTTCATATCGTGAAATTGAAATTTGATTGCATGCAGGATATAGCCCATGCAATCCACTTCCATTTTGCCCATTCACCGACACGGTATACATGAAACTAAGTGAAGCGGCTCTTAACAATTCTTCTGTTGTCCGCGAGTCGCCACTTAGGTTTTTGCCTGGATTTGGCATGAAAAGCCCTTTTCTCACCTCTTCGAGATAAACCTTTACAGAGGCTTCAACTAATGAACGGAAAATCGTAAATCTATCCCATTTAGTTTTTTGTAATAATAGGTGAGATTGATAAACCTTTCGATCTAACTCTAGGACTATATATACTGAATAATCTCCTACAATAACTGGTATTGTTGCAAAGCATATCCGACCCTTGTTATGTTTAGATTCATTAAGTATTTTTTCAATGGCTTCTTTATGTGACCTTACCTTCAATCTTCTATCCATTTCCTCCTGCATTCCTTCTCCGGTATAAAGCATGTTTTTATCTTCACTTTCTGAATGAATCCGTTGAGCAAGTTCCTGGACGGAATTAAACTCCTTTAGCGGATATCCAATATCCTCTGGATCTATACAAATAGCAGGTGTTTCGGCTTCAATTCCTTCCAGCAAAAAACCTAATAAAAATACTCTTGGGTTAAGACCGCGATCTAATTGGTTAAACAAACTCTCCGAAGTAGTTTGGCAAGAGATTCTAAAATACACTTGCCACGGCCACATAAAGTATTTTAATGATTGCGGATAACTCATATTTTTTTATTTAAATCAAACAAAGTTTCTATCTCTCTTTCATATTTTGCAAATGATTTTCGCCCCAATCCACTTATTTTAGTCAATTTGTCAGGATCAGATTCTACCATATTAGTTCCGAATTCAGGTTCAGCAAACGTTTCACTTATACGTAGTTTCTGAAGTTTTGGATAAAGCAAATGCGCTGTTTGAACATTTGTGTTTGTATTTGCCGAGAGTACCCTTTCAATAAATTGATTTCTATCAAACATTTTTAGAAGTTTATGTTTAATGCCAAGCGATTTCTCTATGTACGAGCCAACACCCACATTTAATAACCGGACTTGTGTTTCATCTAATTTGAATGCCTTGTGAGCATCAATCATTGCAAACAAAGTCGAATTGTTAGCAATAAAACCACCGTCAATAGCTCTCACTTTTGTTTTTGAACCAATGTTAGTTAACTCGATTTCTTTAATATTAAAAATGGGATATGCAGAACATGAACACTGTACAGCTTCAGAAATTGTACAACCAAAACCAACTACAAAAGATTCTATACTGCCATGCGCCTGAGAGACATCTGTTTTAAAAATCAGAGGCCTTTGCTCATCAAAATTCATTGCCACAATTCCGACATGAGTCTTAAAAGCATTAAATGTCATTTCTCCAAAAACTTTATCTGCTTCTTTTTTCAAATTTTGACTTTTTCTCTTCCTTGTAAATCCACTCATTATTTTAGGAATTAAGTCCATATAGAGTGTCTCAATTTCTGGAATTGTCTTCCCAACTCCAATAAGAGCGGCGATAATTGATCCTGTGCTTGTACCATATATTAAATCAAAATGTTCGTGCAATTTTCCTTTTAGTTTTAATTCCAATTCTTTCAAAACCCCCAAAGTATATACACCTTTTGATCCGCCGCCGTCTAATACTAAAATTTTAAGTGGTTTATTATTCTTTTCTTCCATTTTGTTGATTTATATGAGTGACTAAAATCAGTTTTTAATTATTATATTCAAGATAGTTCCACATCTGAAATAAAAATGTATTTACATCATTTCTTGTCCATTTATAACTAGAATGAAATAAATAAAAGTGTTCGCTTACGACACCCCAAGTTTTACATGTAGAATCTTCCTTTGTATTATCATACAAAAAAACAATGCTGTTTTTTAAAAGCATATTCCATGAAGTAGCGGATGTAAAAGTACTATTCGGTACATTCCAGAGTAATCCCTCAATTAGATAAGAACTAATTCCACTTGGAACAGGTTTTCCGTCCTCAATCATTTTATTTCGGATACGTTTATAAAGCCTTACGGTCCTTTTAAATTTTCTTGCGGTATCTGTATTTTTTTTAATGCCATTTTGAATATGAACTTTCGGATAGTTAACAACAGGTGTTGAATCAGACGCAAAAAACTTAATGCCCTCCACAAAATTATTCTGCTTATTTTGTGTATCGCTTCTATAATTCCTATACTGATAAGCAGGAATAACGTCTGCTTGGACACGATAAGTATTAGATTTTATTTGTATTGCTTTATTTCCTACTATAATATGTTCAGTTCCAAATTTTTTTATTAAAGCTTCAATGATCATTTTTTTATAATTAGAAAAAGTGTTTGTTCCATCAACAAAACCGTAATCCGCATCCTTTGCACCTTCTCGGTACTCTGTGAAAAAAGTATCTTTAAGCATCACACAAATATCTATATCGCTATCTACTTTTATATTTGTGTTGTTACCGTAAGAGCCTTGTACAATAAATTCTGTGCTTTTATTTTTCAATATATCATGCGCATTAATTGCATCTTTTATCATTGAAATAGCGTTGGAAATTTTTTGCTCTTCAGCTTCACTTGCTGGCTTTCTCCATGTATCTAATGTTTCTTCAGTATATTTTGCCATATCTAATCTATAAACTTGTTCTTTAGTTCTATCAAATATAGTTCCGAATCGATTAAGCGGTCATTTTGACAGACGAAAGCAAGCAATTACAGACAATTCGAATTTTACTTAATTTTAAGCTAGATTCAATCACTCAAACCATGTTTTTCAAAACTTTATGCCCTGACATATTGTTCCGGTTCTACGTTATTTTACAATAAACTCGCCACGTGTTATTGTGTTAAAACAAAATAACTTTAATATCAGGGAAGCCTTACATTCTCGATCGATTATTAAACAACCCACAATATTCACAAGGAATGTCCATAAGGAAAAGACGATGGAAATACTTTTGTAAAATAACTTGCTGTGAGGTATCGGGCAACGCTCCCAATTAAACCACCTGCAACTACTAATAATAAAATCCTACTCATGCCTGTACATAAAACCTATTTTCATTTACATAATTGTCATAAACAACATTTGCTCTTCGATAAACGTAGCTTCCTGTGAAAGACAATTTATCTGTTGCCTTAAAGCTTGTTCCGCATAAAATAAATGGAAGTAGGAATCTTTAGATACATCCAGTTTATCAAAATTTACCAATGGGAAAGCAGCGAAGTAATATAAACTGTAATCCAGTTTTTTACTTATAGTTCCTGAATGGTCTATTGTTGGGAAAACACC
>JAULBY010075761.1:3862-31467 GCA_032358315.1 Ophiocytium majus
CTTTTGCCTGTTAAGGCTAAAAACCGAGGCGATAGCCGAGCCCGTAGCAGCCCGCCCGGGCGTCCAAATAATAAAAAGGAATTTTTATTTTTCTTGTATCAGAATTTGATATTAAAGCTTCACTATTTTTTTACTGATAGCTCTATTTTCTTCAAAAACGGTAAGCATATAAATACCTGTTGGCAATTGATCTGTATTTAATTTAAGTAAACCATTTGTGTTATTTAAAACATCCTGGGCAACAATTTTTCCATCTATTGTGCGGATCATGATTCTTACTTTTTGTGCATTGTTATTTACCAAAGTAATATTTAATTCATTGTTGCAGGGCATTGGATAAACTTTCCATTCTTCAGTTTCAGCAACAAGATCTTTTATGCCTGTACTTAGATCTTCTGTAACTGCTAATTGTGAAACAGTAACTGCATCACCAGTGCTTTGACCATTTGCATTTGCTTTAATAAAAGCGCCGTAAAAAGTTACATTGCCGCTTCCTACAGTTGGCGCTTTCCATTGAAAAGTCCAAGTATTCGCATTTGATGTGCCTGCTGTACCCGCAGTTTTATGCAGAATATATTTTGATCCACTTGTTAATTGCGTTCTTGCGGCATCACTTACAATTAATGTTCCTTTTTGCTGACCTGTTGTATTTTGAGGCGATACCTGGAAACCAAATTTATTAAATGTTGCATGAGACACTGTGGCTGTCATATTATAAATTGCACCGGGTACATAACCTGTCACGGGAATATCGGAAGTAATAAGATTAGGTGTGTTTGGTGCTGAACCGCCATGACAAGCCGTACAATTTGCGGCATCGCCGGGAGAACCGGAAACACCGGCAGGAGGACCGCTCTCATATTTTGATTTAAACTGAGATGTCAATAAAATTATTGCCAATAAAAATGCAGTCAATGTAATGTGCCTTGTTTTCATAAAATGAGTTTATAAAACAAATGTAATAAATTGAAGAATTGTTTTAAACCCACAAAACAATGCAGCTATTGCACTTTTCAACTATTAGCAACCTGCTGCCTGTATTCCAAAGGTGTAAGCGTCATATTCTTTTTAAAAAACCGGTTAAAATAAGCTACATCTTCGAAATTAAGAGAGAACGAAATTTCTTTTACACTTAAGTTAGTACTATACAACAAACGTTTAGCTTCCAGCAAAACTCTTTCATGAACTAAATGAATAGCACTTTTACCTGTTTCTTTTTTACATAAAGCGTTTAAATAATTTGGAGACAAGTTAAGCTTTTCAGAATAGGCTTGTACACTTAACTGATCACCGTATTGCTTTTCAATCAACTTTATAAATTCTGTTACTCTTGTATCGCGATTTGTATTTTTATTTTCGTCACCTTTAGTGTTTTCAATAAAAACCTGTTTTACTTTTAAAAGAATAATATTAAGGTAAGATCTTATTATATCGATCTTAAACAGGTGCTGCGAATTAAATGTATCGTATATTGAATTTACCAGTTGAAAGATCTCGTGGAATATTTTTTTTGTAACCTGTAAATAAGGAAGAGAAGAACTAAAATCGTAAAAAGGAAAATGCGCCTCAAAACTTTCATTTTTATTTCTGAATGGAATAATATCGCTTGTAAAACACAATACAAAACCTTTTGATTGATTGGCTTTTAGTTTATGTACCTGCGTTGGAGAAACAAAATGTAATGAATTAGCTTTTATTTTATAATCGTTAAAATCCAATTCATGAATACCTCCGCCTTCGGTAAAAACAAAAAACTCGTAAAAGTTATGACGATGAGGAATAACACCATCATAATTACGCTCGCCCTCCCCATTTAAAGGAATGATATCAAATTCAGCATGCTGAAGATCTTTGATCATTAGATCATGAACAGGAATGGCCGACATTGAAATAAATTAAAAAAAATTATAAGATCAATTTAAAATAATAAGCTTGTTTGTTATAGTGGTTCCATTTTTTTGGATCGCATAAAAATAAACACCGCCTGCAAGATTTTTTATATCCACCTGTTTATTGTCTTTTAAATTAGATTTTAAAACCAAAGCGCCATAACAATTATATAATTCAAATTTTGCATCTTCTGCATCTTCCATCTCAATATTTAAAATATCTTTTGCAGGGTTTGGATATACTTTTACTTCTTGCCCATTGCTTAAAGTATTTATTCCTGTTGATACTCCTATGCAAGAAAAAATTGCTTTCCAGCCAATATCGCCTACTCCACCATCTGATTGAAATTTAAAAGTCAGTGCACCGCTTGCATGCGTTGATGTTTTTGTACCCGGAGAAACCGTACCGCAGTAGGTGCCAAACAAGGGAGATGCTGTTGACGGTCCATTATAAATCTTTAAATAATCGTAAGCACAATTTGTTTCCGGCTCTAAACCAAAAGCTGTAAACACTGCTTTTAAGGGCGCGCCCGCAACCGAAGGATAAAACGTTTGTGTAAAACTTAAATTATTGTTATAACTACCTTCTCCTTGTGGATCGAGATAAGTAGCATCGCAAACAGTTGCCGAAGAACTGGCCATAATAACAACAATACCAATTGTGATTTTTTTAGTTACATAAATAGCACTTGCACCATCTGAAATTGTAAATTTTAATTCTATATCCAATGCCGGAGTATTTGGTGCGATAGAAATATTAAATGACACAGGAATTGTTTGATTTACATTTATAACACCAATATTTTGAGGAACTGAGTTAACTGTTACATAACCTGCATTAGGGCCAATAGCAGTACAGGTAATAGTTGCCGCGCCCGAATTTAACTGGCCAAGATTTAAAGCATTTACATTTACGTTAACAGATTCTGACGCTTCTAAAAAACCATTCGCGTTATTATCTCCGGTAAAATTTATGTACGACAAATATAAAGATGGTCCGGCCGGAAAATTACCAATATTATAATTAAGGATATTACCCACAGGTCCAATGTTCCAAATCTTTAAGCCGCTTGGATTTGTATTATAAAAATTTGAATTTGGTGTTGTTGTGTTTGAAAATACAGGCGCAAATGTTTGTTTATAACATGCCGCTGAATGTACGTTGTTATTATTATTTGCATGCTCAAGATATACTTCATGATTTACAGTTTGATTATCGCCCAACCTGTTTACATGCCAAATAGTTAATCCCTGGTCAGGAATATAAGTACTACGGCCTGTTTTCATCCTGTTTTCAAATAAAAAGAATTCGTTGGTATCATTTATATTTTTGTATTTGTAACATACTAAACTATTGGCAGTATCTATATTTGGCCCATTATAACCTGTAACATCAACTGCGGCCATCCAGCCGGCATTTACCTTAAATAAAGGGTTTGGTGGTGTTGGATTGTAACTGTTGCCATAACTGCACATCAAGTCAAATGAACCTATTCCATCAACCCCTGTAGTAGAAGTATATTTATACGTGTCGGGCCATTTGCCTATCATATGTCCGTTCTCATGGGCTACTACAGATAATTGTAAAGGGCTGCCTGCAGGCGAACAGTTATAATCACCTGAAGTTACCCCATCAGCACTAAAACCACCAAAATAACCCTGGTGATGCCACATACCTTGCGACCAGTTAGGAGGGTTACCGGTGTACATTAAATTAATGGCGCGGATAGTTCCATTTGTATTAATAGATAAAGTAGAAAAATTAAAGCCAAGACCGTCGATCCATTTCAGAGCAGAATCTAAAATTATCTGTGCGCCTTGTGCATAAGGCATTGCATCGTATTGTGCAAAAGTTAAAGGAGCAGTGTAATAACCGTAAACAACATTTTGATAATCCAGTAAACCACCCGAAATATCTGAATAAAACTTACGAAGCGAACCGTTATTACCAAAATTGGTATAATTCATTTGATTGCAAAAATTATAAAACTCGCTCATTGGTAATGTTCCCGGTTCATCAGAAAAATCAACTACAATACAAAGTCCTTTAATATTTCCGGATATCAGGCCCTGGGGAGTGGTCATTGATTTACCAAACAGATTATCACTGTCGGTGTCGGGTTTGCCGGCATTTAATGTAGTGTAATTTTTTTTTACAATTGCATTTTTAGCATCATCAGATATTTCAATATGTTTGGAAATGTTTAGATCTGTTCTTAATGAAGTGTTATCATTCTGTTTTCCGTTATAATGAATGCCTGTTGAAACTAATTCATCTCCATTTTCAGAAAGCTTTGCATAACAGATCCAACCATTGTTATCACGGATCACGGTATAACCGTCAAGGCCTTCGGCACGCATGTAATACTCCGTGCCATATAATTTCACTTCTACAAAAGCACCATTAGGTTGTTTAAATTCCTTTATCTCGCCATTATAAGGCGAAGCATTTATTTGAAAACAGCATAATATAAAAAGGGTAACTATTATTTTTTTCATTGTATTGATATTTAGATTAAAAATACAAAAAAAAGATAGCATTTCGGCGAATCATGGTTTTTAGCAGGGTTAGATATCTTACTAAAAATTTAGAAAAATACATTACTTTTACCTTCTCAAAATAAAGGAGACTTGTCAGAGTGGTCGAACGAGCAAGCCTGGAAAGTTTGTATACGCGCAAGCGTATCGAGGGTTCGAATCCCTCAGTCTCCGCAAATAAATGCAAAAGGCGCTTTTGAGCGCCTTTTTAATTTTATCCGGTAAAAGAAAATGTATCACTTGATCTTTACATTCTTAAAAAGACTGAAGATGAAATTATTTACAAGAGTATCGGTGTAAGTATAAGCAGAGAGTTTTGTGTAATATGTATCGCTTTCAAGATCGTTTGTAGTTCTTAAATTATTCATATACGTATTTATTTCTTCAATATCCGAACCTTTAGATTCAAATTCTAAAAGCTCCTTCCCTTCTCTATTCGAAATATTTACTTTAAATTTTCTGAATTTACATTTTGCAATTATTCTGAAACAGTCTGATACACAATTAACAGAAATAAATTTTGTGTGCGACAGATCAATGCAATCATCATCATCTTTAAATGAGCAAAAAATAAAGACAAGGATTATAGAGAATAATTTTAAGCTGTTAGTAAACTTCATGACCAAAGATAATATTTTGTTTCTAAAAACAACTTGGATTTCGTTTTAGTATCGTTTAGCAAATACTTTTTTAAGAAGATCTGTTACGCGGGCGTTTACGTTTGTTCTTATCTTTTTTTCTTCTTTACCTATAAGCAGCATTAAGCCGTTAATAGCTTTATTTGTAACATAATCGTTAAGATCGGGATTAACCTTTTTTACTGTTGGAATAGCATTGTAAATATTTACCAAGGAGGTCCAGTAAGCTGTTACGTTTACTTTATCAATTGCCGAACTAACTTTGGGTAAAAATTTAGCTTTTAAAGGATCGTATGTTTTATCCCTGAGATAATGCGTGGCTGCTGTATCATTACCACTCAAAATTTGAAACCCATCATTAATCTTCATACTTGTTATGGCGTCAATAAAAATTGGCGCAGCGTCTTTTGCAGCTTCTTCCGCTGCGTGATTTAGAGAGGCTTCAAATTCATTAACCTTATTTTGAAATCCAAGTTGGATTAATTTTTCTTTCATAGTAATAGCTTCGGCAGGCCAAGGGATAAATATTTCAGGGTTCTTTAAAAAGCCGTCGGCTCTTGCCGCAAGTGCAGTAGAATTATTTGTACCAACCGTTAAAGCTTCTTTTAAACCTTTAATAACCTCTTGATTGGTTAATTCGTTATTACTACCTGCTACAGTTGTGCCTGCCTGGTTTAAGAGTGTGCATTTTGAAAAACCCAAAATGATAAACAAGAAAAAGATTGTATTTTTCATAAAGTAAATATTAGTTGTACATATAACATATTGAAAGCTAAATTGTTCCTTATTGCGAAAAAATAAATTTGCGTAACCAAATAGTTACACATATATTTGTAACCGAATAGTTACATATATAATATGAGAAGAGATGTTTTCCAGGCTATTGCCGACCCTAACCGCCGCGCCATTATTGGCTTGCTTGCCAAACAAAGCCTTAATTTAAACCAAGTGGCAGAGGAGTTTAATATTAGCAGGCCCGCTATTAGCAAGCATATAAAGATATTGACGGAATGCGGGCTTATAACCATTAAGCAGGAAGGGCGTGAACGTTACTGCTCTGCTCAATTAAACAAATTATCAGAAGTAAATGAATGGGTTGAACAGTACAAAAAATTCTGGCATTCAAAACTCGATGCTTTAGAACTTTATCTTGATAAGATACAGGCAAGGCCTTCTAAAAAACATAAGAGAAAGAAAAAATAATTATTCAACAATTTAAAAACACAAAACAATGGGAGAAAAAAATAATAGCAGTACAGAAGATCGCGAATTAAAGATCTCGCGTGTATTAAATGCACCAATAGAATTAGTATGGAAGGTTTGGACAGAGCCTGAACATATTGCCCAATGGTGGGGCCCTAACGGTTTTACAAATACAATAGATACGATGGACGTTAAACCCGGTGGTGAATGGAAATTTGTAATGCATGGTCCGGATGGTAAGAATTATAATAACAAAAGCATTTTTAAAGAAATTGTAAAACACGAACGTATTGTGTTTGAACATTTCAATCCGAATTTTATAACCGCAATTAATTTTAAAGCAGAAGGAAATAAGACACTACTTAACTGGCAAATGACTTTTGAAACGCCTGAAGAATTTCAAAATGTAGTTAAGGTATTTAAAGCTGATGAAGGTATGAAGCAAAATGTAGAAAAACTGGAAAAATATTTATCTACTCAATAAAACAAATAACATGAAAAACGAAGCATTCACAATTGAAAGAACACTAAATGCGTCTATTGAAAAAGTATGGAAAGCCATTAGCGATAAAACGGAAATGAAAAACTGGTATTTTGATCTGACAGAATTTAAGCCTGAAGTCGGTTTTGAATTTGAATTTACCGGTGGTCCACCTGATGGGATTCAATACGTTCACCAGTGTAAAATAACAGAGGTCATACCTAATAAAAAACTTACGTATAGCTGGGCGTATAAAGGTTATGAAGGGAAATCGTTTGTTACTTTTGAATTATTTAAAGAAGGAGAAAAAACAAAGATTAAACTTACACATAGCGGTTTAGAAACCTTTCCTGCAAACAATAAAGATTTTGCAAGAACCAATTTTGAAGCCGGCTGGAATGAAATTATCGGTAAATCATTACCAGGTTATTTAGAAGAGAAATAAAATATAATTAAAGCGTAGGAAAAAAGTCCTGCGCTTTTACATTTTTGCAAGATCAAGATTAAAGGTATAACCGAATTTTTTAAGCTGACGCATGTGAGAACCGAAAGCTTCCTTCATAGTTGGTGCACATAAATACGGCACGTTAAATTCTTTTGCTGTTTGCTCTACAATAGCCGAGATCTCAGGATAATGTACATGGCAAATATTTGGAAATAAATGATGTTCTACCTGGAAATTTAAACCGCCCACATACCATGATATCAGTTTGTTTTCGCGCGCAAAATTTACCGTTGTAACCATTTGGTGAATAGCCCATTCGTTCTCAATAATATTTTCATCATTTGGTATTGGAAACTCAGCTTCTTCAACCGAATGAGCTAACTGAAACACAATACCTAATACAAGACCACCAATAGCCTGCATTAAAACAAACGACCATATAATTAAACTCACCGAATAACCTTGTATAACAATAGGTAAAACGATCATGTAGGTAAAGAACAGAAGTTTTAAAAACACCATACTTATAAAATACTTTGTATTCTCGGTTTTGGTAAAACGGTTAGTGCCTTCTTTTCTATATTTAAAATATTGTATAAAATCTTTTGCAATAGCCCAATACAACGTTAAGATAGCGTAAAAGAAGAACACATAAATAAACTGAAAACGATGAACTTTTTTAGCATCAGAGTGTGGCGAAAAACGTAAAATAAGTTTATTAGCTATATCATCATCTACATTATGCACATTTGTATAGGTATGGTGCAAAACGTTATGCTGAAGCTTCCAGTTAAAAACCATACCACCAATTAAATTTAATGAGTAACCTAACCAGTTATTCACCTTTTGTTTTTTAGAGTAAGCGCCATGATTGGCATCGTGCATTATAGACATTCCAATTCCTGCCAATGCAAAACCCATTATTGAGAACAAAATTATTACTGCCCAGTTTTGTAAGAACATTAGATTGATCATTAACACAGGTACAATAAATGCAGATAATAATACTACGGTTTTAATAACCATTGTGCTATTTGCATTTTTAGAGATACCATTTTCCTTAAAATGATCATTTACTCTTCTTTGAAGTGTTGGAAAAAATAAAGATTTATCTTTTGGTACAAATCTTGGGAATTTTTTTTGAGTTGAAGTCTCCATCAGTAACACAATTTCGCAATCAAAATTAATAAAAAAAATGAAAAAAGGCCCTTGTTTGCACAAGAGCCTTTTAAGAATATTAGTTAATTAACAAATTAGTTAGGAGTAAATGCGCCGTAACCTAAGTTAATTGCATTTCTGATCTCAGTGCTGTAAACACCGTTTGTATTTGTAGTAGCTTTATTGTATACACCTTGAACACCAGGAGTGATGTTGATGAAGTTTGTACCGTTAAAGTTCATTGTATCGCGGCTTGTAGCCCAATCAGCAACCCAAATAGTAGCATCCTGGTTAAAACCAGAAGTACCAGCAGGAACTGTGCTTAAGTTAAAAGTATAAGTACCGTTTGCTGCTGTAGTTGTTTGGTACATTTTAGTATTTAATAAAGTAGGATCTTTATCAAAAGATAAATAAACCGGAGTGTTTGCAGGAACAGCAACGTTTGTAGTGCTGAATGCAACAACAGTACCTGTAGTTACTTTTCTTACTAAATTCATGTTAACTGAACCTGTAACAATTGCAGTTCCAATAGAAATAACGTTTGGATTAGATGAAACGTTTGTAGCAGTAAAGTTATGATCAAAAGTTGTGTTTTGACCCATAAACAAGTTTCTTGTTACACTTGTACCAGCGTAAGTTGCATATAAACCTGTTTTAGTTACACCGTTGATAACTGTATCTTGCGTACCACTAAATCCATCAATTGTAATTAAAGCAGAAACACCTGTAGCATTTGATTTTACGCTGATTGCGTAGTTACCATTTGCATCAGTAGTTGCTGAATAAACATCAGCACCGTTTGCTGTAGAGTTTGGATATAAACCTTGTGCTCCACCTTTGTTTACTTTAACAGTAACAACAACACCAGCCATGTTAACACGGTTTGTGTTGATCCATCCACCAGAACCATTTGGTGTAACAACGTTTTTATTAACGTTACCTTTTACAACAGAAGTACCAGTAACATCAGTTGGAGTAAAATCGCTCGTTTCTTTTTCTTTCTTACAAGAGAATAATGCTAATGTAATTGAAAGTGCTAATAATGTTTTTTTCATGATTTTATATTTTAATTATTTATATTTTTTTTAATTGTTTAGTTTAGAAATGGAAGATTAAAGTTAATGCGCCTGAACCACCACCTAAGTTAGTGTTACCACCTAACGTGTTGTTCATTGAGAAAATAGAACCGTTATTGTTATCAACTGAAAAACCTTTTAATTTTTCTGATGTATCAACATCCACATCTTCATTGAAAACTTCCGGTCCGTTTTGACCATTGTTATAAACTTCTTGTGTTGATTTAGCACCTCTTCTTGTTGTGATTGAATAACCCCAACCATATTCAGCGCCAATTGAAATTTTTGAGAAAATAAAATACTCAATTCCAATAAAACCTCTAACACCAAAACGGAAACCGCCTCTGTTCTTAGATTCTAAATTTCTTACCGTTCTGCCAGGAGCAGTTGGGTTAGTAGTTGTAACGTTGAAAGTATTAAAGTTGTTTGTGAATTGAACCGGGTACTGATCTGAGAATTTGTTTCCGTATTCTACTGATTGTCTTGAACCATTAGTTCCAAAACCGATCTCACCTCCGTAAAACCCTTGTAGTCTGCGGTAACCTCTTCTTTTTTCGTAACCTACAGTAATTAAAATATTATTTTTAGAGAATTTTAATTTATCATCAACTCTTAATAACGAAGCAGCCTGAATATCATCAGCAGTTCCTAAAGATGCTTTATACATAGCTTCAGCATCCTGAACCTGTGCAGTCATAGACCCTGATAAAGTATTTACACCAACACGGGCACGAATAGCTGTTTTAGCATCTAAGTAATATTTACCTACGATTTGATTGTTTGAGGCCTGAACAAAAGAAACTATGTTTGCCGAACCTGCAAATGGTGTAGCACGGTTTAATGTTCCTAAAAACATATCAAGAATAGGAATTGTGTTAAAGCCTAATCCAATATCACCGGCTTTAGGCAATATTTCATAACCTTTTTTATTCTTCACTACTTGATCATCTCCAGAGCTTGCCTCTTGGGCAAAAGTTAACATTGAGGAGAACAATGTTGTAATAATGAGTACTTTTTTCTTCATTTTATTTGGGTTTTGGTTTGATTTTAGTTTTTTAGATTTTAGCGAATTTTCGACTAAAGCCACATATACGCGGCCAAAATTAAGCCTTTTTTCTGTTAAAATGAAATAAATGAGTAATAATTTGCCCAAATGAGGGCTAAATTGTTTAGCGTAAAATGGTTACGTGCCCCCGCTTTTCGTGGATATCGTCTATATTATCGATTATCTTAACACGCCAGTAATAGATATCCAATTGATCTATAGAATCTCCATTCCACTTACCATCCCATCCTTGTGTTAAGTCTTCTGTTTTAAAAATCCTTTTTCCCCAGCGGTTATATACCTCAAAAAGGTAATTTTTCGGGCTCCAACCCGTTCCCATTGGCATTAATACCTCGTTTAAATTATCGTTATTAACTGATATGCAATTTGGCATATAAAAATTAAAACCTTCTATCACACAAACAAACTTATCTGCCGTATCCACACAATTATTTTGATTTTTAGCGGTAAGTCTTATAAAATAACAACCTGTATCTTTAAATGTATAATTTATATTTTCTGTTTGTCCCATGGGAATGCCATTAACTCCCCAATTATATGTAGCGCCGTTTGCAGTTAGATTTTCAATAAGAACATTTTCTGCATTATTTAATGTAATAACCGCAGGATCTGTTTTAAAATCTGCTTTCGGACTTGCCAAAACCCTAACTACATTTGAGTATGTAAAAGAAGTTTTACAGTGGTTAGAGTCATTAACCGTTAATTTTATGTTATAATAACCCGTTTTTGAATAACAATAACCGGTTGTGTTACCGGGCTGTTCAAAAGGTTTATCTCCATAATTCCATATTGCATTGGTAGATTTTGGAGTAAGATTTGTGAAAGATGTACATAACGGTTCGCAACCAACCGTATCACTAACTGCAAAAAGAGGTGTTATTACCGGGAAAAGATTTATTGGTATAACCTGCACAGCCGTTGGCGAACCACAGCCATCATTAACACTTAATGTATAAACAGGTATCGAAGCATTCTCAACAAAGATAGATTCGGTATTGATTGGTCCTGGCAACCAGGTATAAACATAATTACCGTCACCACCGGTAATTGTTGGTGTTATTTGAGCTGTTGTACCCGGACAAATACCAACATTTGAAGCATTGATGTGAATTGAGATAGGCGGACTTACATCAACTGTAACCTGGTAAGGTGCTAGTGTACACCCATTAGCATCATAAACATTTAAACTATAAACTGTTGTGCCCGAAGGAACCAAACTGACTGACTGCCCTGTAACATTTCCGGGATTCCAGACATAAGTAAAACTACCAGCTCCTCCAAAAGCTGAACCCTGTAACAATACAGGTTTACCAAAACATACCGCACTCGGTACAGCGGCAGAATAAGAAAAAACAGGAGGAGCAGGAAAGTTAATAGTTGTTGTAGCAGGACAACCAAGTGCGTCGATTGCTTTGATCACATAAAAACCTGCACACAAATTAGCAATACTGTTACTATTTGTTGTAGGTGTATTTGTAGCACTATAAGTAACAGCCCCAACCGCATTTTGAACAGAAAGTAACACGCTTCCATTACATTGATTATAACACAATACAGGTGTTGAGTTGATTATAGAGACACTAACGGTACTGAGATTGCCGACATTAAAAATCAATGTATCAACGCAATTATTACCATCGGTAACTACTGATGTATAACTGCCACTGCTTAACGACCCAAAAGCGTTGCCTATATGCGAACCGGGTTGTGTATTAAAATTATATGGAAAATTACCTCCGGTAACATTTAAAGTGGTAGCACCATCAACCGCACTGCAGTTTTCGGGCGATGTGGTTGCGTTTAAAGTCATACCTGCCACAGGCGAAACAACAGCCACACTTTTTGTAATACAAGCGCTCCCATCTTTAACTGTAAGCGTATAACTACCTATAGGAATACCCGATACACTTGGTAAACTTGAGAACACCGGTTGCCAGGTGTATGTAAAAGGTGGTGGTGCAGAAGAAACTGAAGCCGAAACAGAGCCATCACTTTTTCCGGGACAACTTGGTTTTACAATTGTAAATGTTATTATTGGTTGCGGCGATTCTGTAACAGATACCGTATTGGTTCTTAAACAGCCCTTACTATCTTTGGTTACAATTGTATGTGTACCGCTAAATAAATTATTAGCAACACTTCCAACACATGGCACCCCATCAACCGTGTAAGTAAAAGGCGGCGTACCACCCGTAGATGTTACACTCGTTGAAATAGCAGTTCCAAAACAGGTTATAAATGTATTGGTTAAAGTACTGTTTATCTGTGGCGGTTGAGTTACCATAACAGAGTTGGTTACCATACACCCCTGCGAATCTTCAACCGTTACCGAATACGCAGTTCCGGCAGAAAGGCCGTTTGTTATAGAAATATTCGATCCGCTTGTCCATGTATATGAAAAAGGAGGTACAAAACCGGAAGCTGTAACAACTGCCTGGGATGCACCATCATTTCCGCCAAAACAAGAAACGTTTGTACTTGTAAAAGCAACGCTTGCTGCGGAAAAAGGATTTGCGATCTGGTAACTTGTACTTGCCGTGCAATTATTAGCTGACGTGATGTAAACACTATAATTACCTACAGGCAAAGGAGTAAGTGTACCCGTATTGCTCATATTAGAGCCAACAACTACAGTTGCGCTGGATTGACTTACAATTGTGCAGGAATAAGGAGCTGTGCCACCATTAACTGTAAAGCTTGTTGTCCCGGTATTTGTAGTACAATTATAATCTGCGGTAAAAAAATAAAATAAAGAGCATTGCGATCTGCCTCCATAGCAAAAACAAATGGTAAATAGTATTATAAACCAACTATACTTCTTGATCTTCAATTTACTTTATAGTATAAAAGTAAGAAATTGAGGGCAAAAAACCATTATAATTAAATAATTGGCAGGTATTACCTAATAAGTGGACAGTTATATTATGGCCGAAATACCTATAATACTCGAATTGCCGGGGAAGGCCATTTTTGAGAATGAATAAGAAAAACCAAATCGTTTTACTCTAAAGCTAAATCCTAAACTTAAACCGTTTGCCCCCCTTCTATCCGGTAAGGTCATTTCCCGCTGGCGACGGTAGTTATACGCAATACGTAAATTAAAATTCTTAGTCAAGACAATTTCTGTTCCAATAGTAATGTGTCGCAAAAAATTATCACCCCGGTTGGCAAATTTTCTTGAAAATCTTTGATATTTAGTTGAATCTGTCTTTGTTTCTGTATTAAATGGATTTGATTTTCCTGCAGTATCAATAGGACTTACATATTTTAAATTCCATTTCATTAACTGATCATAAACCATAAATAATCTGAATGGGGCTTTAGCAACTTTGTAACTTAAACCCAGCTGAACCGTTTGGGGTAATTTATTAGATTGCCCCTGTGTTGTTGTATAGTCTTTCCAAACAACACCAACATTTTTTGCAAGCAAACTAATTACAAGGTTTTTTCTGCTGTGATACGTCACACCAAAATCAATAGCGTTGGCATACGATTTATAAATATCATATTGAGAAATAATTGTTTTTAAAGCTACACCAATATTAAATGAAGAATCTTCAAAAGGCTTTGCATAATTTAAATTTATACAGTAATCGTTAGCTTTAAAATTTTGTGTTTGTTGCCCAAACTCATCGTAACCAACAAATTTACCGTAATCAAAAAACTGTATTCCGCCAGCTACGTTACCATATTTTTTTAAGCTATGTGCATAGGCCACATATCCGAAATTCATATCGCTAACAAAGTTGCAGTAGTTAAGAGCTACCTGGCGGTGCATGGTAGAATTTAATAGGGCCGGGTTGCTGTAAATTAAGATTACATCATCGCCCCAAATGCTCATGTTAGTTCCGCCACAACCTGCTGCTCGCGCAGCCATTGGAATATCCAAAAAACGATAAGAATTTTTACCGCCAATCTGGCTATAACTTTTAATGCAAAAGGAAATGAATATTAAGGCGAGTATCTTTTTCAACGGTATTATAACGCTAAAAATATACAAATATTGTGAGAAAGCGTTATGAATTTATAAGCTCATCATATCTTTTAATTTAACAGCCTGGCGGCGAGAGATCTCAACCTCTTTACCATCCTTTAATTTAACATTTAAACCACCGTTAAACCACGATTCTACGCTGGCAATGTAATTTAAATTAATAATGTGTTTACGACTTGCTCTGAAGAATTCTTTTTCGTTAAGGCGTGTTTCCAAACTATTTAAGCTGCGTAATATTAACGGGCGGAATGTATCAAAATATACCCGCACATAATTTCCTTCAGATTCAAACAAACGGATATCGGTTAACTTTACGAACCAGCATTTTTCACCGTCCTTAATAAACACCATATCGTTTCTTGTTAATGGCGAATTATTATCGGTTTTATTTGTGGTTTCTTTGATCGATAATTTTTTTATCGTCTCCGATAAACGTTGAGGTTGTATAGGTTTTAATAAATAATCAAAAGCGTTTAATTCAAAAGCTTTAATAGCATGTTCGTCATGCGCAGTAATAAAAACAATATCTACAGCGCCCGAAATTTCTTCTGCCAATTCTAAACCTGTTTTACCCGGCATTTGAATGTCGCAAAAAATTACGTCTGGCTTTAATTCGTTGATCTTTTCTTTGGCTTGCGCGGCGTCAGAGCATTCGGCAATTACTTCAATTTCTTTATGCGCTGCCAAAAGGTTTTTTAATTCCTGGCGGGCTAATCTTTCATCGTCAATAATTATTGCTTTCATATATTATTAAATTTTATTTCTATGTGTAACTATTATTGCAATACATTTTCCATTTTACCTCTTCCCTTTTCCATCTCATTTAATTGGTATATTGATCTCAACTACCACAAAATTATGTAATTCATTTATAAATATTTTGCCGTCTATCCCATAAAGTAGCTCTAAACGTTGAATTGAATTCTTAAATCCTACTCCAGTTAAAGGAGTTTCATGGTTTAATTTGCCGGTGTTTGAGATCTTGATCTTTAAAATATCTGCCAGCTTAAATGCTTCAATAATAATATTACCGTTGCCGGGAAGCCTGGAGATACCATGCTTAATGGCATTCTCTACCTGCGTTTGAATAATGAACGGAGGAATCCTGAAATTTAAAACATCATCAGCAATTTTAAATTCATAGCTCAGTCGTTCTTCGTAACGGATATGTTCAAGATTTAAATAGTCTTTTACCAAATTAATTTCATCCTTCAGTAAGATCTCTTTGCCCTTATCCATTAACAACGTATTCCTTAAAATATTTGAAAGTTGTGTAATGGCAATTTTTGCTTTTGCAGGGTCTTCATCAATTAAAGCACGAATACTGTTCATGCTATTAAACATAAAATGTGGATTGAGCTGTGCTTTTAAATTATTTAATTCAGATTCCTTACTTGCAGCTAAATAGCGGAGGGAGCTGATCTCTGTACGTTTATAATTTTGAAAATACTGAAAGCCAAAATAGATCACATTCCACAAACAAAAAACAACCGTAAAATTAATTACTGATGAGGTAATGTAAACGTAACTAAGATCGGTATTAATAAGACCAAATAATTTTGACAGGCCCGCTGTCATAAAAAAGAAAACAATTGCTTTAATAACACTAAAAATGACGATCAAAAATAACTGAACAGGAAGTTTATAATTAAGAACATTCTGGTTAATAATTATTAACCTGTAAATGTGGGAAATGCCAATACCAATAGGCATTGTAAGAAAATAAAAAAGATAATCTTTTAAGGTTGTCTGATAACTTAACCCTAAAAAAATTGAGTTGACAATAACAAAAAAAGCCCAACCAAAAATTTGACAATACCAGTAAATATTCTTTTTATTTGTCAAACTAAAATGGTATTAAGCTTTTACAAATCAGTTACTGCTAATGGTCCATTGGTTTTCGAACGCGCAACTGTATTCCGGATCCAGTTTAATATAAGTGATCTTCGAACGTTTTTTGATCCATTCTTTTACCTGCTTTTTATTGTAATCGGATTGCGCCATTAATGATAACTTTTGGTAATCGTCTTTCATGTTTGTTCTGTGCGGATCGATACGATTCTTTAATTTTAATAATCTAAAAGCCGGTTTGCCATCTGTTTGACTAACAAATTGCATTGGCTTGCTTATTTCACCAATTTGCATGGAGTTTAATGTAGCTACAAGGTTTTGATCTATCTGGCTAAGATCTTCGTTACTGAATTTTGTACTTGCCGAATTACGGTTGATCATTAAACCACCATTTTGTTTCGTATCAGCATCATCGCTGTATTTTTTTGCAGCATCTTCAAAGGTTATTTTTCCTTCTTTAATTTCGGTGTAAATGGAATCCAGCATTAATTTACTGTTATAAAAATCGGCGTTAGACATTTTTGGAACAATTAAAATATGGCGCAGATCCAACAACTCACCTTTACGTTTTACCAGTTCAATAAAATGATAACCGTAAGATGTTTCAAACACGTTTGAAAGCTCACCTTCTTTTAAGCGAAATGCAGCCGATTCAAAAGCAGGATCCATTACACCTCTGCCAACATTTTGGTACATACCACCATTGGGCTGCGAACCTGGATCTTCTGTATATAGTGTTGCAAGTTTTTTCATACTCTCACCTTTGGCAACACGGGCGCGGTATTCTTCCAATTGTTCTTTTGCAATTTTTTTAGCTTCTGCGCTAAAAGTTGGCTTTTTTACGATCTGCTCTAATTCAACTTCCGAATTTATTAAAGGTAAACTATCCTGTGGAATGGAATTATAAAATTGTCTTATTTCAGAGGGCGTTAATTTTACTTCACCTGTAATTTTGCCCTGCATTTTTTGAGCAATTAATTGTTCCTGCACATCGCCGCGAAGCTCGTCTTTAATAACGTTGGTACGTTTACCGTAAAATTCTTCGAGCTTTTCTTCGCTGCCAAATTGTTGAATGTAATATAGCATACGCTGGTTTAACTCCTGGTCAACTTCTGCATCCGAAACAACAACGCTATCTCTATCGGCCTGCGCCACTAATAATTTTTGAAATACAAGCGTTTCAAAAGCTTTGCATTTATCAAAACTTTCTTCTTGTTTTTCGCGCTCTAACATAGAGTTTTGGAGATCTGATAACAGGATAGGATATTTACCTACCACACCAATAATTTTATCAATAGCCGGTTTTTGCCCAAATGAAGCAAGAACGATTATTGAGAACAGGATACTTAATTTTACTTTTTGCATGCAGGGTAAATTTACGGTTTTAATGCCTTTAGCTTAGCAGGAAAGTCTTAAAAAATTAAAAAAGATTGTAAATTTTAGAGGTTTATACAGAGCTAAAAAAGTAACTGATTTTTAATTTTTGTCATGCTAACGAATGAAGCATCTGTGTAAAATAGACTCCTTCTATCGTCGGAATGACAAATTAAATTATTTTATTTCTTTTTTTGGCACAATTAAAATATGCCTCAGATCAAGCACATCTCCCCTACGCTGCACTAACTGAATAAAATGATAACCATATGCGGTTTCGAATACTTCTGAGATCTGGCCTTGTTTTAAGCTGAATGCCACTTTTTCAAATTCAGGATCCATAACACCTTTTTTGACGCCGTAATACATGCCGCCATTTGCAGCTGATCCGGGATCTTCGCTATATAAAACAACTAAAGTTTTCATGTTTTCTCCTTTAATCACACGATCGCGCAGTTTTTGAGTTTCTTCTTTTGCTGCTTTTTTAGATTCAGGCGTACCTGGCGATTGCGCGTTAACAACAAACACAGATAAAAGAAAAAGCAAGATCAATTTAAATTTCCGCATGATACAAATTTACACAAAGGTTCTAAATATAAAATGTTTCGTCCCTACGGGACTTGAATAACTAGGTTTGATTTGGTCTACAAATATTTTGTCCCTACGGGACAAGAATAAAATATATTACTACAATTAAATAATCCCGTTAAGGATTAAATATCTATAGACACGAATTATTAAAAAATTAATAAGTCCTCTAGGGACGAAAATAAAAGTTAGCCCATGGTTTTAATAATCCCGTTAGGGATCAAATATTGTAGGAAGGAATTATAAAAAAATCATTAAGCCCCGTAGGGACGAAACACTCCAAAGAATTTATTTTTTTATCTCAAAGGTTTGAAAGCCTACAAAGTCTGTTTCTTCTGCCGCAACTTCAGTTACTTTTGCAAGTCGCGAGCCTAGATAACACCAATCAATAAATTTATTGATATCATCCTCTTTGCCTTCTACATGTGCAAAAACAGATCCGTCATGAAGATTTCTCACATAACCTGTTAAATTTAATTTATGACCAACAGCTTGCGCGTTAAAGCGGTAACTAACGCCCTGCACCTTGCCTTTAACGGTTATTTTATAACTACGAAATACTATCTTTTCTGACATACTGTTTAAGTTTTAACCACATAGACACATAGTTTAACAAATAAAGAAAATTATTGTTTGACCAATGTAACATAGAAAATCCCTCTCTTTTGGAGAGGGATTTGAGTTGAGGCTTATTGCCAATTATTTTGTTTTATTAATGATATTAATATTTGTTTCGCCAATTACCCTAAAGGCTGTACGGCGGTTTTTTTGGTGAGCGGTTTCAAACTCTTCGCTCTTAGGTACCATTTTATTGATCTCTGCTTCAAGGATAATTGGTTTTGTTTCACCATAACCTGTTGCCTGGATACGTTTTTTAGCAATACCTTTACTCACAATATAATCCACACAACTTTGCGCACGACCCTGCGATAATTTCATGTTATACGCATCGTTACCACGGGCATCGGTATGGGAACTTAATTCAATACTTAAGTTATCGTTGATCTTCAATAGATCTACGATCTTATCCAGGATCTCCATTGATTTAGGGCGTAAAGTTGCTTTATCAAAATCGTACTCAATACCTTCAATTTCAATATCACCTTCAGGAATTTTCCCTAAAAAGAAATCGATGTTAAAATCTTCAGATTCTGTTTTACCTTTAGTTGCAACACTTGCAGCCTGACCAAAATATTTATTTTTTTGCGCTTTTAAAAAGAATTCTAAGTTTGGTTTTAAAGGCGTTTCGTATTCGCCTTTTTCATTTGTCACTAAAAAGAAAGGCTCTTCGCCATCATGTACATCCTTTACAGTTACTAAAGCACTTGGAATTGGATCGTTTGTTTCTGCGTCAAAAACAATACCTCTTAAATTAAAATAAATAGGTGCGTTGATAAATGAATAGATATCATAACAGTGTCCGCTTGGGCAATCTTGTCTGTCGCTTGAGAAAAAACCTTTTTCACCTAAACGATCCATGATGTAATACGCATCGTCTTTACTTGAGTTAACCGGTGCATTTAAATTTATTGGGTACATGTAAACGCTGTCATCTACATTTAAACTTGATTTAAAAATATCCAATCCACCTAAGCCAGGCATACCGTTAGAGGCGAAAAATAATGTATTAGAAAGATCATGAAGAAAAGGAGTTACTTCATCACCGGGTGTATTAATTGGTTCTTTTAAATTTTGTGCTTCGCCTATAAAACCGTTACCATCAATAGGCGCCATCCATATATCAAAACCACCTTTACCACCGGGGCGATTAGATGAGAAGAATAATTTTGTACCATCCATACTAACAAATGGTTGTTGCGATTTATAACCCGGTAAATTTACGTTGGTACCTAATTTCATGGCATCGTAAAATTTACCTTCAATACTACGGGCCATGTAAATAAACGCTTCATTCTTGTTATTATCGCTCCAGCGTGTAAATAACATTACGCCATCTTTTGTAAAAAAGCTGGCACCTTCATGCAAGGAAGTATTTACAGGGCGACCAAAATTTACAGGGCGTTGCCATATAGTATCATCTATAGTAGAAGTATAAACATCACAAAAATAAGCTGAATTTTGTTTTTCAGGATCAGTTACTACACCGCCTTTACGGGCACTTGTAAATAAAACGCGTGTATCATTTTCAAAGTACATAGCTGCAAAGCTTGCAGATCCTCTGTTAAACACGATAGAATCCATCATGCGCACTTTTATTGGTTTGCGTGGAGATAAAGTATCTAAAGCAAAGTAGCATGATTTTTTCTTCTTGTCTGCTTGTTTTACTAAAGAGTCTGAACCGGGTTTTGGCATTGTGCCTGTTGAATCAGGTTTTGGGTTTGTATAACCATCAAATGCTTTTAATGCTTCTGAATAACGCTTTAAACTCATTAATGATAAAGCATAAAAGTATGGTGCATCCGGATACACTTTTCTTTCAACACATTTCTTATATTGTTCAACAGCGTGTTTGTAATCGAAATTTAAACGGTAACTCGTTGCAAGACGATACATAATAAAATCGTATTTACTAGAGTTTATCAAATTCTCTTTTACAAGATTAGTACTGTCTTTTCTTTTTGTAACGCGTAATTCCGGAACTTTAAATAAAGATTTTGAATTTAAATTTACCAATTGTGTTTCATATGGTAATACGTAACTTCTTAAAACAGTAGTATCATCCAACACTTTTGCGTAATTTACCGCAGCGGTGGCATAATCTTTTTTAGCAAAAGCATCGTCAGCAATTTCTGTCCACAATTTTTTTGATTGCGAAAAAGTTATAGAGCTTAATAAAACGAATACTATGGGGAGAGCTATTTTTCTAAACATAAATACTACAATCTTGGACAGTTTTTAACATCTTGATTTTTTGATTTCTTACCTAACCAGGTTAAAGAAAGTTCGTACGCACCTCTTGTTTTAGATGTGCCTCTTAAAGAAGAAGTATTAAAATCGTAAGCAACTTTTATAATGTAATTATCTTTTTTAAATCCAACGTATGCAATACTTGCATCTTTAGCTCTGTAAATATATCCTGCTAAAGCATAAAATTTTTCGCCTTTAAAGAAATAACCTGCATCCATTGCATAGGTTTGCTGCACTATATTTACCTGGTTATAAATTAATACTTTTGGAATCACGTATAATAATTCACTAATGTTAACCCTAACACCTACATGCGAATACATTCTTATTGGTAAACGGTTACTGCTACCAAAAAAAGTTTCTTTAGGCCTTGTTAAGTTAAAAGCACTAAAACCTGCAAACGGATTGATACGTGATTGTTGTTTACCATAAAAATATAATACACCAAAATTAACCGCCTCCTGGAATTGTGAACCGCGGTTAAAATTCTCGTTATTATTTATTGATTTGTCAAAAGAACCACCATCTAATCCACTCCATTGATTATCGAAAGTATAGATCTGGTATTCGATACGCTTTTGGGTAAAGCCAGCTTGTAACCCAAAGGATAGATTATGGTATTTATTTTTGTCGATTGGCACCGCATAAGAAGCAGATCCTAAAAATTGAAATACATTATAGTTACCAAAACCTGCACGCATATTAGTTACTTGCCCTCCAAAACCCCATTTGCCAACAGGCATATCAAAACTTACCAAAGCAGTAGTAAATGGTTTGTAAGCTATTGCGTTCCATTGGTTACGGTAATGTGCATGCAATCTCATTTTTCCGTCAACCAAACCTGTCATAGCCGGGTTTAAGAACAATGGCGCCGCATCGTATAAACTTAAATGAAAATCCTGCGCTTTAGTTGCTGTAACCAAAAACAAGCAACTAATTATTGTATATTTTTTTATAGTTCTCATTGGCTTATCTAATAATAGTTACGTCACCATTTTTCTTCACCTGGCGATTGTTATACATATCCACAACTAATGTCCACACATAAACACCAACGGGTTGGTCTTTGCCGTTCTTAGTTCCATCCCATCCTATTGATTGATCATTGGTTTCAAATAATAATTCACCCCAGTTATTATAAACTCTGAAAGTTATTTTTTCAAAAGGCCCGCCTTTTACAAATAGCAGATCGTTATTATTGTCTTTATTTGGAGTAAAGGCTGTTGGTACCTGGGGTAATATCTGCACCTGTATCTCTTTGCTGATAGTATCTTTACAACCGTTATTATCATAAACAGTTAAAGTAATAACATAAACACCCGTATTATTATAAACGTGGGTTGGTGATGGACCATCTCCTGTTCCCTCGTCACCAAATGTCCACAGCCAACTTGTAATTGAGCCGGTTGGTGCAGAGAAGTCAGAGAAATATACCGGTTCTAGCGCAATAGTTGGATCATTGGTCATACCAAACTCAGCAAGAGGTTGCGGGTTAACGGTAACTGTTTTAGTAACAGCGGCAACGCAACCTTGGTTGGAAGTAACTGTTTGGGTTACTGCATAAATACCTGCAATTGTGTAAGTATGCAAAGGATCTTTAATAAAAGGTACAACCGGATTTCCATCTCCAAATTGCCACATAATATTACTTGCGATCTCTCCTGAGGCATCTTTAAATTTTGTGCCCTCACCCTGACATGCGTTAGAGAATGTAAAGTCTGCAAGCGGTAAACCATTTACAATAATAGTTCTCGTAACGGTGTCAGGGCACTCCTTGCTTGGGCTAACTAAAGTATTTGTTCCGGTTACAGTTAATGTAACAAGATAAGGGCCGGTATTTGTATATGTATGGGCAATATTAGTAATAGTACTGGCACCGGCACTCGCACCATCACCAAAACTCCATTCCAGTGTCAAACTAGAAGTTCCATTACTTTGAGAATTACTCGTAAAGGTAATAGAACTGTTTATACAAATTCCTTTTGGTGGAAAAATAAAAGAAGCCTGAGGCGCATCTATAAAATTAGCTACGAATGACGCTGATGCAGGATCACAGCTAAAGTTATTAGAAGATTGTAACGTTAACGTTACACTACCATTAGCAATATCACCTTGGCTTGGGAAATATTGGGCTCCTAAAACTGTATTGGTAGGCACAAAAGAGCCTGTACCGCTTGAGAACCAAGCTCCGGTATTTGTAGAACCTGTTATAGTTCCTGTTAAAGCTATTGGTGCGTTTTCACAAACCGATGTATTACTGTTTACCGTAACGATTGGTGTAGGAAGAACGGCAACTTTTAAAGTGTCAAACACATTTGGACAATTAGGATAAATACTTGGACCTGCTTCTAATACATAAATTAAAGTGCCAGCAGATTGATCTGCAAAACTCATTGTATAGTTTGATGCAGGTGGTGGAGGGTTTGTGCCAAATGCCCCTGTTCCGTTAGTTGTTGTCCACGTACCTGTTGTAGCTGAACCGCTAACATTTCCATTTAAAGGAATTAAGCCAGCATTAGCACACACCGTAAAATCTCCTGGTGCAGTTGATACAGGCGCCGGGCGCAATGTTAATTTAACCGTGTTTGTTACAACACTGCAAGGAGGCCCAGGGTTTAATGTGACCACAAAATTGATCGCTGTTAAACTGTAATCGCTAGGGCTAACTGAATATATCGGTGTTAAACCTACATTTGATGGAACAAAGAAACCTGTTCCGTTTGTAGTTGACCATGTAGGTAAATTTGAACTCCCCACTACTGATGAATTTAAGGTAACCGACACTGTATTTGGGCATATATCATCATTAATACCTGTTAAAGCAGGTGGATCGATAAAATTGACGGATAATGTTCGCGTAGTCGGAGCGCACGAGGCTGCGCCACCAACACTTGTTAATGTAAATATAATCGTTCCGGCGGCGAGATCTGCCGCTGTAGGCGTATAAGATACATTTATACCCGGAGCAATAAAACCAGGATTTGTTGACGTATTTGTTGCCCATGCTCCTGTCAGCGCATTCGTAACACTTCCACTTAATTGTATGGGTACTAAATTATTTTTACAAATAGTTGTACCAGTGCCCACGGTTACTTTTGGCCTTTGATTGATAGGCAGAGTTACAAAATTTGTATCAGGATCACAGCCTATAGAAATCAGAGAAAAAGTAAGATTTGATTGCAAAGTATCTGCATCTGATAGAGTATATACTGTAGATACAGTGTTAATTGAAGATGTATAAGCGCTAAAAGTACCTGTACCCGGTGTGGTCCAATATCCTGTATTTGCTCCTCCTGATATTGTACCCGTTAAAGGAACCTGTACACCTGGACCCGCACAAATGGCAGTTGGGGTTTGAACGGCAATAGCGGTTCTGCGTAAAAAAGAAGACATGTAATGAAATAAACATCCGGAACTTCCACCACCGTGAAAAATACCAAGTGCAAATACATCTGCATTATTTGCCAATAAATTTGCAGTAGTAACAGTAATTACTGCAGTGCCTATAAAACCAATTTGCGCTCCGGAAAATACACCACCTGTACCTGGCACTAATGTAAATGCAGAAGCAGGAACCAATGTAGTTGAGTTATTTAAAGTAAACGTATTTATTGCTGAAGTTTTGCATAGAATATTTATATAAAAATTCTGTGCATTATTTCTTGTAAAAGAAACCTGGTTAGAACCTGCACAGTTTATTGGTGGCAATATCGCTTCACCTAGCTCGCAACCAAAACCGCTTACATCCATAACATAAACATCTTTATCACATTTAACATGTGTTAAAGGCTGGGTTACTTTGTAAAAATAAGTATCGCCTTTGTTAAGCATAACAGTAGTAGTAGTTGCCGCATCAGTAATAGTGACTGATGTTTGATTTACTGTTGCAACAATATAACCGCCTTCAAATTCAGCTGCATTTAAACCGCCTTTATTAATAATATATTCATTACCAATAATATCAACGGGTACTAATTGGTCTCCCATTAAATCACGACAAGTACCGGGGTTACCTGAAACAGAATCATCGGATACTGTTACTGCAATTGGTTTATCAGCGACAATTACAGTTCCCGAAAGATTGTTACCAGGTGTTGTTGTTAAATGAGTGGCGTTTTCTACATTATAAGATTGACCATAACCCAAGCCAACAGAATAAGTAATATTTGCAGGATGTCCTAAAACAGCACATTTGGGTGTGATCCAAACAACAGTATTAGGTTGTGTAGCTACAATTGTGATTTGAGATTTTGGCTGTGGAGAATAGGATCCGTTATTACCATGTTGTTGAAATGGACACAAAAATTCGAGTCCTAAACCATTCTGACCTTTAACAGAATATGTTTCGGGATTATTTGTAACAGTGATCACATCATAAGTTACAGTCAATGGAAAATCCGAACTGATTTTAAGTCCGCGGTTTAATACCGTATTAGCCGGAGTATTTTCTATAATATTAACTAAGTGATTTAATGATTTTGTAAAGTTCGTATTAGCTGCAACCACAAATGTAGTGTCATAAGTACCGGCAGGTTGCCTTAAGCGAACTGTTGTTGCATTGCCAAAAGTCGCTATTTGTAATGCCAGAGGTGTTTTGCCGGCGTGCCCTGCAGTAATCCACGGTGCAGCAAACCAAAATACGGTATCTACCTGAGAAAAGGACACCGCTATATTTACGAATAAAAATAAAGCCAGGAAGGCTATTTTACTTTTTCTCTTCATTCTTCTTATTTTTTAAATTAGTTTTAATACTATTGTCAATATTGTTTAATTCTTCTTCATCAGCATCCTGTATTTTATCACCAACCGTTTTTTTCTTCTTTGCAGATTTAGTGTAAGTTAAAATAATTTCATGACTACCGTTTGAATATTTTTGTAAAGCTGTAGTTGAATAATCGTAACTATAACCAATAGTGAATTGTTTGCTTATTGTTGCCCCAAACATTGCACAGGCAGATGTACTTATTCTGTATCCTCCTCCAATCCAAAACATGTCTTTATATATACACTTTAAATTAAATTCTAATTGGTAAGGTGCCGGACTATTATAACGTATTAATGTAGATGGTTGTAACACCCATTCTTTTTTCTTCTTATCCAAAGTAAAATTATACCCCATATAACCATAAAGATGTGGGGTTAATCTCCCAATAGTATTATCCCAATATATTTTACCTTTTGATAATTGCTGGCTGCTGATCCCTAAAAAGAAATTCTTACTATATAAATATAAGCCCGCATTAGCATCAAAAGCATTCGCATTTAAAATATTGTTCTTCATGAACTCATCATCTTTATCGTACACTTTTGCGTTATAAATTTTAACATTGTATTGAACCGCGCCAATACCAATTCCAAAACCAAGATTTAATTTTTTACTCAATTTTGCATGATAACTGTATGTGCCATAAAAAGATGTGCGGGATAACAAACCACTTTTATCATTAATAATTAAACCACCGGCAGCCATATTTGTGCGCTTCTTAAAAGTACCGTAGCCGCTAACCATATACGTTACCGGCGCATTTTCAAAACCAGCCCATTGATTGCGATAACCCGCATTAAACTGTAGGCCTTTATTGGTACCCGCATAAGCAGGATTATACAAATATTGATGCAAAGTAATATTAGTAAATAAAGTTTGTTGTTGCGCTTTTGAAAACGAATAACAAATCAATAAAATTAATAATGTATATATTTTTGTTCTCATGATCATTTTAAAATTGTTACTGTTCCTTTATAAGTTTCTGTATTATTCACATCATTTAATTTAATAGTATAAAAATAGGCTCCAACCGGTAGAGGATTACCTTTGTAGCTGCCATCCCAGGCATTGGAGTAGCCTGTGCTGCGGTAAAGCAATTCACCCCAACGGCTATAAATTTCAATTTCTGCTTTAGGAAAAAACACATCAATAAAATCAAGTCTCCAGATATCATTCTTACCATCACTGTTTGGCGTGATCATGTTTGGTATTAACTGAGTAACTTCTGCGGCAATATTAGAGATCTTAACAATTTTTGTTACGGTATTAGAACATCCAAACTGATCGGTAATAGTTAGTGTAACTGAATAAGAACCATTAGTAAAATAATTTGTACTTGGATTTTGTAAATTACTTGTTATTCCATTTCCAAAATCCCAGGTCCACGTTACTGCCGAAACAGAATTATCTGTAAATGAAACGCTGGCGCCCAAGCTTTGCGCACTGTTATTTATACTAAAAAAGTCAGCAGAAGGTCTTGGTGTAATATTTACAGTTTGGGTTATTGAAGATTTACAGCCGTTGTTTGAAGTTACAGAATGTGTGATATTAAATATACCTTGTGATGGAAATATAATACCAGTGTCTTTTGCAAAAGAGAAATAAGGACTAACACCCCCAAAATCCCAATAATAACCTGTTGATGGAATTGAAGCTGGTGAAGATATGGTT
>JAULBY010075872.1:0-31445 GCA_032358315.1 Ophiocytium majus
TCTAGGAGCGATAAACTCTAGGTCTCCCCACCGGTAGGGGCCGTCACCCTGGGCGGACCCGTGCAAAGGGGGTGGACCAAGCAAAGACAGCGCCTACCCAAGGCAGCAAGTCTCGCACCTGCTAAAGCGAGAGTTCCATCATAGAGATGTGGCATTCAACGGGAAGGTGCAGACGCTGTGGCTGAAGCAGACTCACTTGTGTACACTACTAACTAGCAGCATGTACTTCACGTATAATTACGCATCACACGCACAGCAAACAATCCAGCTCTCTTATTTTCGGACTCACAGTGCGAAGGAGACCCAGAACGGCCACGAGTTTTTGACCATGTACTCCCGCACCGGGTTGACAAACACAAAGATGGAGCAGATCCCAGTGGTGAGCAGCAGCATGACCGCCAGGAGGCCGTACACCTTCTTCAGGAAGCCTGCACAGAGAGGCCGAGCAGCGGCGGGATGTGAATTTATGTAATACACTTCAGAAGTACATACATTATATAGCAGTATATATAGTATATTCATGTGGGTTTTCGAGCATATGCTGGTGGTGAGCAGCAGCATGACCGCCAGGAGGTATATATAGTTCTACCTTGGTCAGCTAGCCAGCACAGAGCGGCTGGGGAGCAGTGGCAGTGTGCACACAAAACATACTTTGCAATGTATACGTTTTGAAGTACACACAGATATGTCACACCCCATTTGGCCATTTCTTTGCACTTGTGGGCGTGCAACAACCGATGTCGCGCATGCGGCTGCATACGTGTTGTTGCCGTAAACTCGTACACCCCCCATGTAACTGTGCATATATGTGGGTCACAGTCAGCGCAGGCTTGCCGGCTGGGCAGGCAATGGCCTGCTGGCCCCTCACTTTCCTCCAGTGCTTTTGCTCAGTGGTTTTGTTCAATAAGTTGGTGCAAAAAAAATAGCGGCCCAGGTACAGAGAGTGCTCAGCACTTCTGCGGCGTGCTCTTCAAGAGGGCATAGTGCTGAGCGTCGCCATGTGCTACTGTAGTATACTTTGGTAGACATCTATATCTTCTTCAAGCACTACAATAGTAGTACATGTGTACATACCTCTTGAAGTACTTGCTGAAGTATACTGCTGCAGTGCATGTATACACAAAGTATTACTTGTTGTGGTTCGCAATCCTGCTCAGAGGAGGACTTCGTAGATGCCTATATCTTCTTTAAGTACTACCACTACTAGTGGTATACTACTACTGTAGTAGTACTGCCAAGTATATGTGTACATACCTCTTGTATGTATAAGTGGTACAGTTCATGTACACAAACTAATACTTGTTGTGGCTTGCGATCCTGCTCAGAGGAGGACAGCAGGCTTGACCACGCTTCAGTAGTACACACGCGCACATGTGTACTACTTTTGTTAAACTCCGATGAGGCCGCGGAAAACCCTGAGCACACGGTGCGTGCGTGACCAGAAAAAGGATGATCAGACACGCGGTTGCTAGCAAACAGGTTGGCAATGCTCAGCGCACTGTGTATACTCTAAGGAAAGCCTGGCATGTTGCAACATGCGCCCCGACCTGACCTCAACGCACGTTGTGGACTCATGTCTGCGGCATTCTCTCGCTGCAGCCCACACAGCGCATCCAAGCAGTCACTTCAGTAAGTTTTATTTATTTGTACTTGTGGGTGCAAGAGCCCATGTCATGTATGCCAGCACGGCCACTGGGTGCCAAAGAAGTACAGTGCAGATGTGTACTTGAAGTATAATTTGAAGTAAATGCCGTACACTTTAAGTACACACATCAGTCACCGCCGGCAGCCATGCTGCGAGATTATCAACAGCACTATTCACCATGCTGAACTTTGCGTGGCCATATCAGGCGCTCACCGTGCGCTGTCAGCACTTTGCCCAGTGGTGGCCGCAAAAAAAGCTGGCGGGGGGGGTGCGTGGCACCGTGCCGTCAGATCATCACCGGCAGATCTCTTGCACGTGGAGAGAATACTTGCGCAGGTACTTTCTTGCTTACACGTACACGTGCTGAGGACGACATACTTAAGAAGTATGTGGTTATTTACAATGCTTCCATATATATCATATATCATGTAATGGCAGTACTTCTGGCAAGCTGGGCTCGGCCGGTTTTCAGTTCCCTTCAGCAGACTAGTTTGCTGGACCAGCAGATGAGTTTGCTGGACCAAGCGTGTGTGCCTGTGTGTAGATGTATTCACAGCTGTGTACGTCAATGGAAGCACAGCGATATGTGCATGTGCAGTTATCCAAGTACGCATGTGTATACCGGTACTTGAACTACAGGTGCGTACACATGCAACATAATTACTACTAGTAGTACTTCTGAAGTATGGTAGAGGCCAGTGTCGCCATGTTCAGACAAAGCACGCTCACAAGAGCTGCCTGGTGACAGCATGTTCAGACTTCCTTGTAGTCGCAAGTACTTGAAGTGTGTACTAGAAGTGGCAAGTACTTAGTACATACAATACAGTATTAGGAGGAGCACCTGAGTCACCGAGCGTCCACCGCCTGCATGGTCGTGTATGTATGAACTGTACTCCAAAGTACACTGTATGTACTTGAAACATGTATGTATGTGCAATGTACTGCTAGTATTACAGTAGCAGTTCAGAAGAATATGAATACATGTGTGCACTTCTGTCAGCACGTGCTCACTCACCGCGCCTGCCCTCTTAGCGGTCGCCTCTTCCACCGCCTGCATGGCCATGTATTTACTTCCTCAATTTCTTGGCCATGTTTTAAAATTTATTGGCCATATATTTACTTCCTCTGAAATTCACTGTACATGTTTCCTGTTGGTAGTTGTACTCTGAGTCATCCCTAGCCCTCAACGACACTGACCGGCGCGTGTAGGTGTGGGGGCTGTCTGGTGCTTTTCACCAGGTGGACAAACCACCCCACATGCTTCGGCCTGGCATTTTGCCCCAGCCACGGTGGCATCTGGGCTTAGCAGCCTTTTAGGTTTTTTTCAATAGTGTACTGGAACCATCATGAGCGTCAACGAAGTATACATAAATATTGCAAATACAGCGAATAAGTTCTGTGATTTCTGACCTTTTTATCAAGCAAACTTTGCGCGAACCAGTAAGTTGACTTGGACTCGCGCAGTACTGAAGTACTTTAAGTTTATTTCAAGCAGATGGATGCATTTATGCGTGTGCATCAAAAGTGTAATTAACGTATTCATACGCTTGTACTTCAAGAAGTAATAGTTCACTCACCGTGCTTGATTTTCTTAGCGGTGGCCTCGTCCACCGCCTGCATGGCCATGTTTGTGCTCATGGGCTGCCCCGACTCCACGTCCGCATAGGCTGCATTGGCATACCCAGCAGTGGCAAAGCCAGCAGCGGGAGCCACCTGGCGGTGGGAGGGCGCAGCAAAGTGGCAGTGATGTTTGAGGTCAGAGGTACCCCTATTTCAAGTCTTTGAGGGCGCAAGGGCAGCTGCTGTGAGGCAACAGTGTGTGAGGCTGAAGCAGCACATCTGTGCATGCATTGCCGTACCCAGCGGTGGCAAAGCCGGCTGCAGGCGCCACCTGGGAGGGTGCACCAACAGTGGGGCGACAGCATGTGAGGCTCGGCATACCTATAAGTAAGTCAGCATAAATGACCACACGTACTTGAGGTTAGAAGTGCAGGTACTTCAAGTGGTTGAAGTCAGAGGTGATGCGTAAACAGAGAGTGGCCAACCCAGCAGCGGGAGCCACCTGGGAGGGTGCACCAATGTGCGGTAGCAGATGAGGCTCGGCACACGTACTCCAGGTATTTGATACACTTCAAGTAGTTAAAGTTATAGGTGCGCTTTGCGCGGTGGCAAAACCAGCAGCGGGCGCCACCTGCACGCGTGTACCAAGGTGAGGCAGCGGCGTTTGAGGCTCGGCACACTTACTTCAAGTACTTGAGGTTACAGCTACACGTACCTCAAAAAACTCAACTCTCGCTTTCTTCAAGTACACACGTGAGGCACACTGCTTTAAATACTTCGAAGTACTTAGAGTCAATGGTGACTTGCAAACAGGCGTGGCGAAGCCGCGCCAGCAGCAGTGTTCGCAGCCCGTCCTCCGCGAACGTTCCCAGGTGCGAACTGACCAGCGCAGCGTTCGTACCCGCGCGTGCTCCAGGATGATGTTGTCGGCGCCCTTGCAGCAGAGCGTCACGCCGCAGTACTCCGGAAGTACTTGGAGTCAAGGGTGACTGCGAAGCCCCCGCCGGGCGCCACGTGAGGTGACAGCGTGTCAAGCTCGAGCAGTACATGCAGCTGCCGCGCATGCATAGTGCACATGAGACACTGCACACCAAAATAGCCATGCACGTTACTATTACCGTACGTCTTGCAACTACTTAAGTGCTTTTTAAGTACAGTGCACTCGCAATTTGGTTCGGGGTAGCGTCACCCCCCTGGCACCCCGCACTAAAGTGAGACCCGCACAAAATCAACTGGGGCGTTGTGTATCATTTATATAAAGTCATATGGTCTTTGACAGGCCTTCGTACCCCGCACTAAATCAAAGCAAACTAAATCACGAGTGCACTGTACCACCCTGCAGGAGGCCCTGGCCAGGTCTCAAAACTGCCTAAAACACGCACCCCACAAAACGTAGCCCTGTTGGTAGTTGTACTCTGAGTCATCCCTAGCCCTCAGGCACACTGACCGGCGTGTGTAGGTGTGGGGGCTGCCTGGTGCTTTTCACCAGGTGCACAAACCACCCCACAGGCTGCGGCCTGGTGTTTTGCCCCAGCCACGGCAGTACCTGGGCGTAGCAGCCTTTTAGGTTTCTTTCACAAAACATAGCTTCAGACAGGACAGTATTGACATTTGATACGGTGAAGGTTCGGGCTTATGTTGAGTCTCATACTACAGCAGTGACTTGTTGCTAGTCATGGTGGGCTGTGCAAGAGGGCAGGCTGGGCGTGAATACGGCGAAGGTGTTTTTGGCACTAAAGTATACTCACGCAACAGAAGTGCTGAGTGGTGCCATGGAAAGTGCGCCCAAGCATGGCGGCAGCACTGTCTGGTAGCAGCACTGTCGTTTCGACCAATGACAATTCCAAGCGCGGATGCCATTGCCAGCGCACAAGCCAGTGTACATTGGGTTTGGGCAGCAACTTAACGGGCAACAAACGGCATAATGCTAACACGTGAATGGGCACGCAGCGCCGCCCCCCTGTTCCTGCGCCATTGCTGCTGCGCTACACTTTGCGCGACGCTGCCCACAATGGCGCCGGTGGCAGCAGTAGCGTAGGCTGCTGCCTGTCAGCGCGTGCGCGGCCGCCGTGGGGGGTCAAAACACATCAACAACTCGGTACGAATCAAGCCGGATGTTGTAGCAACAAGCAACACTGTCGCCCCCACAGCGAAATGCAGCAGCACCAGCGACGGCAAAGCAACCCAGTACCGCACCAGCGACGCCACCGGTGCCACAGGCACGATGCACACCTATCGCCTTTTCTCCAAGCACCTTGGCATTGACTCGTCATGAGTCAACGGGGCACTAAAAATAAAAAATCATGCAACCCCAACAAGCCGCGCGCTCGTGTGCCCCAGCAGCAGCAGCAGCTCTGCCGCCGCAGCCTAGTGGTAAGTCTCCACGCAATGCCACCGTGCCGCCACTCTGCTGCTCCCCACACGCCCTCTCTCTCACCTTGGCAGGGGCGTAGGCGCCCCCATCGCCACCTGGCACGCCAGGGTTTGCCACAGGCGCTCCTGGGTTGGCGGTGTAACCATACGCGGTGGCGTCGGGCGCGGCATACGGAACCGGCTGCACGGGCTGGGCGCCCCCAACGGGGCCGTCGTATTTCACCATGACCGCAGCTGCTTCGTGTCTCCTAGTCACCCCCCCCCTTCTCCTGCGGCGCACAGAGAGATTGTTCAGGCACTCGCAACAGGCGCAGGCGCAGCAGCAGCGCAACTGCCGGGTGTTATTTGTGTGGTGTTTGTCCGTCGAAAGATGCGAGGAAAATCCGAGGGTCTTTCGAGAGGTATGGAGTGTCCAGGCAACCAAAGCATGGAACCACGGGTTGACAGCACAGCTGTGCAGTCTTTATCATATATACTTCAGTAGCGTGTAGCTGTATGTATGCATTTGTGTAAGCAAACTGCAGGTGCAGACTGCCAGTGTAGTGGCACAGTGTGGGAGTGCCCCATGGGTGTCGCCAGGCAGGCAGGCAGGCAGGCAGCAAAGGCACTGAGACCACGAGTTCTGCGGGAGGAAGAGAAGTGGAATGAAGTCAGGTCTGTGTGTGGGACAGCGGCAGCTGGGCCGCAGAACAGAGAGAGAAACTGCCGTTGATGAGCAGGAATATGTGACAGTTGAGGAACCTAAGTTTGTGAAATGCACTGCATGGCAAGATGGCAACTTGCTCATTGCTCTGTAGCGCAACGCTGCGAGTACTTGGTTGTTATTGGGTAGCAGGAACAGCAAAAGAGGCATGTCGACTCCAGGCGCAGCAGCACCACCACCACCGGCAGTGCCCACCACCAAGCATGCTGCAACAGAATCACCACCACCACTGGCACCAGCAGCAGCAGCATGAAACAAGCGAAGGCACACACATCAGACGCGGGCAGGGGACCAAGCTGGGGTTGTAAATACACCTGCTCGTGATTGGTGATATGTGCCATAAGTAAACGGAGAAGAAACCTGAGAACTCTGTCGAGGTGTGCGCCCCATGTTGGGGGGCTTGTCGAAGTTTGCAAGCGAGCACTTGTGCAAACCGCGCTGCTGTGGCCCTCTGCTATGCAGCTCAACGTGCAGTACTGCGAGGGGGGAGTGCGCTCTGCTGTGCAGGACACTGGCCCCGCTGCTGCCACCTACTAGTAAGTCCCGCTGCGTATACATGCGCACCAGCAGCATGCTGCACCGCACCCGCCGTCAACTGCCTCAGCACACCGCGTGCGTGCAGCAGCAGGTGGCTCTTCAGTGCTTGTTGAGAGCCCACCCCAATCTCGCACTGTGTTCCAGTGAGGTATGCAGCTCCGACCCTCACTGGAAGAGTTGAAGTTGGAGTTGATGTTGGTGCTCAGCACAGCACCGCGACTGCCACAGCACACCGAGTAGCCGCTAGCCCAACACGCGCCTCCCGAGCGCCTTCTGAGAGCCTCTCTCTCCCTGTGGAGCAGTTGAAGTTAAAGTTGAAGTTGGTGGTCAACCCAGCTGACTAATGCCAGGCTTCATACTCCTCCGCTCCTCCCAGCGCGCAGCGCCAAGCGGCTCCCGAGCGCCTTCTGAGAGCCCGGGCCTCTCTCACCCCGCGGAGCAGTTGAAGTTTTACTTGAAGTTGGTGCTCACAACAGCACCGCGCCAAGTGCCCACAGCACACGGGCCAGTGGCTGTAGCCCAACACACACGTGCATGCTTTCGAGAGCCTCCATTCTCTCACTTGAGCCGTTGAAGTTGCACTTGAAGTTGGTGGTGCCGCGCCAACACCGAACCTCCACCAACGCACCCACGCACCGCCCGCCCAAGGCTGCTACTGCAGGCCGCCGCCCCCGCTGCTGCTGTTGGCGCCGCCAGTGGCTGCTCTGCTGTTGACGGGCTCGGACTGCTGCTGCTCAGCAGTGCCGCTGCCAGCCCTGGCTGCTGCCGCTGCCTCCGTGAGGAATGGCGGCAGCGGCGGCGGCTGGGATATGCGCGTGATGTCGAGGTACACCTTTTTGCAGTACTGTGTCATGGGCAGCTGCTGGCGCTCCGCGTCAAAGGGCTGCGCCAGGGCACAGCAGGTGCAACGGCAGGGGGGAGGGTATGCGTTAGCATGCACGCAGCAGAGTCAGCGGCAGGGGGGGAGGTATGCGTTGGCATGGAAACCGTGAAAAGGCTGCGCCAGCACGCAGCAGAGGCAACGGCAGGGGTGAAGGCAAGTTAGCATGGGTACCGTCTTCTTGGAAAGCACTGTCGCCGCCCGTTGCTGGAACTTGTATCGTACATTGGGTGCCTCCAACGGTGCTGTGCCTGCCCACTGTTGTGCATTGTCAGCTACACGTTTACAGAAGTATTTCCATTATTTTTGAAGTTCTCAGGGGCATGCAAAGGCCCCCAGTTCAGGGGATGTATGTGTGGTGGATACTACTAGTAGTATGTTGGTGTTTAGTGGGTCTGGCACTAGTAAGCACATGCTTGAACGCACCACACTCTATAATGGGAATCCGCGCTTCGGTAGGTGCGAGAATTGACTGCCCTGAGTAGGCGCAAGTCTTCTGCTTTGTTCACCCCCGTTGCACGGGTCCCCCCAGGATGGTGGCCCCTACCGGTGGGGAGACCTAGAGTTTATCGCTCCTAGATTAAGTTTTCACATGCTGCAGGGGACCTGTGTGATGCAGCAGGCGATGCCCTCGGTGCCGCCCATGCTCATTATCATATACATCAAGAGCAGAACATTACTCTCGTATACACTTCTGAAGTACTTCAAGCATACTTTGAAGTATTTCACACTGAAGGTTTTCAAAATATACCATTATTACTTCTAGTTTTTCATACTTCAAAGTATATCATCGTTACATCTGAAGTACATGTCATGTGTTCAATGTAGTAGGCGGTGCCCTCGATGCCGATCATGTATTGTTATTAGACTTCAGAAGTACATAAACTACTAGTATATGGTACTTTATACACTGGTACACTTCTGAAGCATATCAGTACTCATTGCTTCAAGTAGCATAATGTAGTACTACGTGGTACTACTGAAGTGTATGTTATGTACCTGTTCAATGTAGTAGGCGATGCCCTCGATGCTGAGCAGCCCCCAGCAGCAGAGTCCCACTATCAGCGCCGTCCAGTACTCCGTGTATGGCACCAGCACGATGGGCAGCGTAAATAGGTACCTGAGTAGACGGAGTGAGTACGTAGAGTAGACAGAGTAAGACTCATGAGTAAGTATCAGCGCCGTCCAATACTCAGTGTGTGGCACCAGTACGATGGGGCAGCGTAAACAGGTACCTGGGTGGGGGGAGTGAGTACATAGAGTATAGAGAGTAAGACTCATGAGTAGAGAGGTGAGTATCAGCGCCATCCAGTACTCTGTGCATGGCACCCGCACGATGGGCAGCGTAAACAGGTACCGGGGTAGAGGAAGTGAGTAGAGGGAGTGAATAGAGAGTAAGACTCGTGAAGTGGAGAGAGTAAGACTCAGCGCATGAGCTTGGGAAGGTGAGCACGTACCTGGGTGTAGGGTGGGAGAAGAGACTGAGTAGAGAGAGTAAAACTCAGATGTGTGCGAACTTCAACCCAAATGGGCGGCGTATATAGCACGCGTCTGCCCAGGGTGACGCCCCCCACCGGCGAGGAGACCTAGAGTTTATCGCACCTAGATTGAGTTTTCATGTAGGGTTAGGGGCACGATTAGTGAGTAAAACCGTGAGCAGAGAGAGCAGGGTGCGAGGCCGAAGAAGGAGGGTGCGGTAGATCACCCATGGGGGGGGGGCGCACTGTGCTTTGGTGGACAATCAATACACCGCAGCAGCAGCATATCATTACGCTACACGCTACAGTAGGTAAGTGATCGGGAGGCGCAACAACCCTGGTCCTTAAGGCAGCAATGCAATACATTCATTCCGTGAGTTCATTCATTCCGTGAACCTGCACAGGAAGTTGCAGGTGCACTGCAAACAGTAGTGCTTCTAAACTAAACCTGCAAGATCTGCTGCCTTCGTAGGCGCCACCTTTGCCTTGGTGAAGGTGGGTGTTGAAGTTGAACTATTGGCTTATAAATACGGGTATGCGGCGTATTTGCTTTGTTCACCCGCTTGCACGTGTCCGCCCAGGGTGACGGCCCCTGCCGGCGGGGAGACCTAGAGTTTATCGCTCCCCGAATGAGTTTTCATATGCATGTTACTCTGTGAGGAAGCGGCTGGTGTGCCTCGGTACTTCATTTTTTGGTGGGCGTGTAAGAACCCATGTCATAGATGCAGCAGTGAAGTGGCCTATGGCCTCTCCGTGGACCTGTGTAGAAAGTCGCAGGTGCACTGTAAACAGCAGTGCTTCCAAGTACTCCGAAGTATGTGCATATACCTCGAAGTACTTCGCAATCACCCTACTCAAAAACAGTAGTGCTTCTCAAGTATATGGATGTAGTATGTGGCAAGCAGCACTCACACTGTGAGGAAGCGGCTGGTGTGCCTGCTGTAGCTGCGCGGCACGGGCGTGGTGAGGATGCGCTCGCACATGCCCAGGAAGTCAACCAGCTTGTTGATCTCCGTCTCCATGGCAATCCTGCATGGAGCAAGGTGCCACACATTCACAAGGAGTTGAAGTTAACATATATGTGGGGTAAAGTTGACATGCACAAGGCAGTCCTGCATGAGCAAGGTGCAACAGAAGAAGGTGAAGTTAACATGTACTGTTGAATATGGAGTAAAGTTGAAGTTGACATACAATCCTGTGTCAGGAAGTCTACCAGCTTGTTGACCTCCGTCTCCATGGCAATCCTGCATTCATGAGCAAGGCGCCAAACACGTACAATTAGTTGAAGTTAACATGAGCTGAAGTTGAAGTTTGTAAAGAAAACGATCCTGTGTCAGCAAGGCGCGTGCAGGCCATGTGTAGCACCAAGATGCGCATGTAGCGGCTTGTTGATCTCCGTCTCCATGGCAATCCTGCATGAGCAAGGTGCGACACAAGAAGTCGAAGTTAACATGGGGTGAAGTTGAAGTTTGCAAACATGGCAGTTTTGTGTCAGCAAGGCGCGTGCAGGCCATGTGTGAGCAAGGTGCAACACAACAAGTTGAAGTTAGAATACACGAAGTTGAAGGTGACACACTAACGAAGTACATGCACAAGCGGCAGCAAGGAGGGACCAGCCACTTGAAGTTAGGTTGGCTTTGCGTTAGGTTTGAGGTTATGTTAGGGCTAAAGCTGGCTTAGGTTTGGGGTTAGCTTGGGGTTGCTTTGTCCGTCTCTATGGCATAAGCACCGCGCCATACGTGCACAATCAGTTGAAGTTAACATATATGAAGTTGAAGATGACATACATGCACACGACGTTGGCGTTCACATACATGAAGCTGAAGAAGAAGCAATTATCATGCTGAGGGGCACTGTATTCGAAAAACGCGCACCTTATCCTTTACTTCAGAAGTACTTGTACAGACGTAGGATATATTTCGATGAAATCCGCGCTTCGGTAGTGCGAGATTTGCTACCTTCGTAGGCGCTATCTTTGCTCTGTTCACCCCCTCGCACGGGTCCACCCCAGGGTGACGGCCCGTACCGGCGGGGAGCTAGAGTTTATCGCTCCTAGATTACTTTTCATAAATTTCAAGAAGCGGGGTAAGCTCGAGGCTGCTGTGGACAGCGGCAGTGGCACGGGCACAATGAGCTACCGCCACTGCCACACGTGCACTACAGTAGCTGGGCCTTTGAGGTGAGAAGAAAAAAACATAATTTACTTGCGGAGAGACCTACTGTTAGAGTTTATCGCTCCTACAGTAGATGAATTTTTTTCATTTACCATGGACCGTCGCATGGTGTAGGCCACGGATGTGTCACCCAGTACCATCCTTGTTTCTCTCTCATGAAGTACATACTTCAGAAGTACTTCAGAAGTACTTTTGAAGTATGTTGTACCATCACTGCACACATTATATACTGTACCGGTAGTATAGTTCGAAGTACTACATAGCACTTCCAAGTATACGCACCACCCTTGTTTCTCTCTCATCGAAGTACAGCACATGCTTCAGAGGTACTTCAGAAGTATGTGCTACCATCGCATATACTGCACTCATGACATGTACTAATATATAGACTAGTATATTTTCAAAACTATACTTGGAAGTACATACCTCTCTAGTACATGTATGCATACTTACCAAGTATTTCGAGAAGTAAATGATGCGACCGTGGTACCCTCCTCCACCCACGCTCCTCAGGTGCTTCAGATACCGATGGCTTGTAGCGACGGTAATGTGATACTTCTGAAGTAAATATATAGAGAGAGTTTACGCGACGCGGTGTGCACGCTGGGGGTGCTGGCACCATATCGCACACAGAACCCCCCCTAGGTGCTCAACACATGTGTATGCACCTTGTACCGGCACTTGTAGACGAAGTGCATATGTACTTCGGAAGTACGACATCCTTCAGAAATACCTCAAGTACTTCAGAGTATATGGAACAAGGCCAATGTGTGTACCTGCAGGCAACGCTGGTATCATCCTCCTGCAGGCCGCGCCAACCCCTGCAGTGTATTTATACTTGGGAGTGCAGTATACATGTATATGCTTTAGTAAGGACCCCATGCGTGTATCTCTAGGCAACGCTGGTGTCATCTTCCCGGCACACCGCGCCATCCCCATTGCACCCCTCCCCCCCGCAGTACCCAAACACATGTACTTCCAAGTTCCGTGAAGTACATACTTCAGAAGTGCCACACATAGTGATATAATTTATTATGTATACAAATGTACATGTATATGATACATACATCAGTAAGGGACTTATGTGTGTACCTGTAGGTAGACGACGCTGGTGTCATCCTCCCCGCAGGCTGCTCCATCGCCATCGCACCCCTTCCCCCCGCCGTATATGTACTTCAAGTATACTTGGGACTGCACTATATACTTCTGAAGTACTTGTAATAAGGGAACTACATGTGTGTGTTACCTGTAGGCAACGCTGGTGTCGTCCTCCCGGCAGGCCGCACGTGCGATATACACATACCTCGAAGTACATTTTAGTAAGGGAACTATGTGTGTGTAAGACTGTGTATTACCTGTAAGCACCGCTGGTGTCGTCTTCCCGGCACACCGCCCCATTCCCGTTACACCCCTTCCCAGAATATGTACTTTGAAGTACTACTAGTATATACTTCACAAGTGCCACGCATGTTTATAACATATAGATAGATCTACCTCTATATACATAGTACATGTCAAAAAGGGAATTATGTGTGTGTAATACCTGTAGGCAACGCTGGTGTCATCTTCCCGGCACACCGCGCCATCCCCATTGCACCCTCCCCCCCGCAGTACCCATACACATATACTTCCAAGTTCCTTGAAGTACATACTTCAGAAGTGCCACACATAGCGACATCATTCATGTATGTATACACATGCACATGTATATAGTTCAAACATCAGTAAGGGAGTCATGTGTGTACCTGTAGGCGACGCTGGTGTCATCTTCCCGGCACACCGCGCCATCCCCATTGCACCCCTTCCCCCCGCAGTACCCATACGCCAGCTGTATGACCTGCGTCATGCGCTCGCACGCCATGAGTGGAGGGTTCTGGCTGCTCAGCAGAAGGTCCACTTCCTCTGGGGGCAGCGCCAGCCACGACAGCTCCGCGTCATCACGCACATCCTGCTCAGCAGCACAACACGACACACAAAAAATGGGCAGTGTAATGTATCTATACTGGTATTAAGTTCGAGATGATAAGTTCGAGATATCCTCACTTGTCTAGGTAAGTAGTGGTGGCGGTGTACGTGTACATCCTGCTCAGCAGCACAACATGAGAAAAAAAAGTTGGCAATTGATTATAATTGTAAATAATCCTTCTGATTTTTATGCCGGTAAGACCTCTGATTGGTAATAAAATACTCCGCAATAATGGTCAGTGGAACAGCTCTGCGTCATCACGCACATCCTGCTCAGCAGCACAACATGACACACAAAATAAATGGGCAACGGATGATAAGTACCAGATGTCCCCACTTGTCTGGGGACAAGGTGGCGTACCGAAACTGACGGAGTTTAACGCGGGGGCCTAGTTTAACGAGGGGGGGCGTTATGCAGCATATATATCTATATACTACTAGTACTATATATATAAATATGTGTCATATGCACCTGTATACGGCCCCCCTGCGAGGCTGACGGCGCCTTAAAGACAGCAACCCGGGGGGGGTATTCTATCAAATGTGGGTACTCTGTATAACGCGGGTGCGTGGTATAACGACCCCCGTGCTAGCAACAGCAGACCCCGCCGTTGACAGCGCGGGGGGTCGTTATGCTTCGTGCTTTACGGTACTCTGTGTCGCCGCGTACATCCCTGCTCAGCAGCACAACACGTGCCAACATGACATAAATAAGGGCAAACTCCGTCTGGGGGGAAGGCCAGCAGCGGTGGCAACCGCTGTGGTGCTCAGCAGAGGTGGTCCAGCAGTAGTAGTGGGCAGCACAGTGGTTGTGGTGCTCAGCAGCAGCAGCAGCGCAACGGGTGCCAATTATAGTGGCGGCGGTACACGCAAAGTTGTGGTGCTAAGCAGCACATGGCACTCACAAAAAGAGCAGTGCTCAGCAGCGGCGGCGCACAGCAGCACAGCAGCGCACCGCCATGACAAACAAGAAAAGGGCACGGTGGCGGTGGGTGCCTGCCATAATGCTGCGCGCTTACATAAGTCCATACACATGTTACTACAGTAGTATATGCGTATATGTACCATGTGGCTTTATTTATGCTTGTATATGCACACTACTGATGGATTCACACAGCTTGTCCTATATCTGTGTGGCCTACAGGTGAGCAAAGTAGTCACCCAGTGCTGGTAGAGTGGATGGGGAAGCTCGATTAGATGTGATTCATCACTCACCAGTGCGTCATCACTGATGACTCAGTTGCAAGTGCTGCTCGCATTTGCGAAGCTCATCAATCACATGCGACTGATCATTCATGGGTGAGTGATCACTCCTGATTCATCACTCATGACTAGTGATCGGTGATCAGTCATGATTCATCACTCATGACTAGTGATCGGTCGTGGCCTATAACGTATTCTATACTTTTTTATATACAAAATACTTGGAAGTATGGCTTACTTCTACGCCCGAAAATGCGATATACGGCGAATTTAAATACGTTCATCTGGATACGTTACACGGCGTATTAACATACATTTTACGGCGTATGATGCAAAAATTATACGCTGTGACCCACCATCATCACTACTCATGACTCACTTGCAAGTGCTGCTTGAGGAGCCATGGGTACGCCTTGAGGTATTCCAGCAATGGCAGGTAGGTCGCCTTCTCCTCGCACATGCTGGGAAAAAAACCAACAGTAAAGCACACATGAAAACCACACAATAACCAGAAAAACACACACACACACAACCACACACTCAGACAGGAGCAAGGAAACACACGCAGACACACAGAAGCACACAGGCACACAACAACAACAACAACACACACAAAGCGCACAGACAGAAGCAAACACACGTACACACACACACGTACAGACACAGAGCACCACCACCAGCAGCAGCCGAGCAATGGCACAGCGGCGGGGGCAGGCAACACAGGCAGGCGCCACGTGAGTGGTGGCTGGCACTGGCGGCAAGCATGACAGGGGCACGACACCGCAATCGCAACCAAGGCACAGCAGCAATGCGTGTACACATATGCGCACACTTGCAGTATACTTCAGAAGTACTTCAAAAAGTACTTCTGAAGTATATACATGTAGACGTGTACATGTACTTCAGAAGTATATGCATATAGGCTGTACTGTGTAAACTCCTTGCTCCCCTGCGTTTCCGCTAGTGACTGTGAGGTGTGCGTACATGTGGAAAAACATGCAGAGTATGAGTGGGTGCGTGGCACTGGCAAGAGCACAACACCGCAACTGCAACCAAGGCATGGCAACATCGTGTACATACTACAGTAGTACGTGCACACTTCTAGTACATGCTCTTGAAGTACTACAGTAGTACTTGGAAGTATAAATGTACATGGCATACTTCAAAAGATGCACGTGAGTACATACATTTTGAAGCACTTTGTACTTTTATTGAACTCCACTTAGGGCGCGGAAAACCCTCAGCACACGGCGCGTGCATGACCAGAAAAAGGATGATCAGACACGAGGTTGCTAGCAAACAGTCTGGCAACGCTCAGCATGTATGGAAGTACGTGTGTAGGTACCTCTAGCATGTGCTCTCGAAGCACTGCACTTGTACTCCAAAGTATATACTTCTGCAGTACTTCTGAAGTACATAACATACTTCAAGAAATGCGCATGTGTGCATACCAAGGAGTACGTACTTTGCAATATACACAACACATGGCGGTACAGGGGTCTTGGGCCGATCACACGGGAGTTGAAAAATAACTTCGGCTAACCAGGTCTGGGCCAGCCGGCATACATACTGATGTACTTTTGGAAGTGCTAGTACTACTAGTAGTATGTACCGTACTGTACATGTACTTCAAGTACACGATGCACATGGGTGATATGTGGCACGTTCGCAACTCCAGTTTAGCATGTTATAATGGTTTTCATGGGCCCGTCACACCGCGCAACCCCCACTCACCATGTCTGGCCCAGCCGCGATAGGTTCCACATGCAGATGCATATGTGTACATACCAACAAGTATGTACTTCAAAATGTACATGCAGACTTGAAGCACATGGCGGCACAGGGGGGGTCTTGGGCCAATCACACACTTTTTCCACTCTATTTTACTTCCACTCACCAGGTCTGGGCCAGCCGTGACAGGTTCCGTGTGGTGTTTGTGATGCACCCCCACACCTTGCGAGCCTCCCAGAACCTGCAGCACACGACGCAAGCGGGCACAACCGCAGCACACAGCGTGTGGATGAGCACCATGGCATACAAGCAAAGCTTCTTGCATAGCGACGGGTTACAGTGTATGAACACCTGGCATTTCAAACCGTACGACCTACTTTGACGCATGACCGCGGCATGCCAACAGCAGCACACAGCGTGTCGTGCATGCGGGCCCAACCGCACAGCGTGTGGGTGAGCAGCCATGGCATGTGGGCAGCGACTCTGCAGAGATGCACGCACATTGTAGTACCGTACCGTACGCATTATACACATGCACATGTACTACGTACATACATGTGCTGGTACGTGGTGTAAACGAGCGCACAACCGCGGCACGCAGCGTGTGCATAAGCGGCCATGGCATGCAAGCAAGGCTTACTTGCGTAGTGATGGGTCACAGCGCGCGGCCCCATGCTCACAGCTTTGCACAAACACCACCACCGGACCACAACGGGAGCCAGGTGGTGAGTCGAGCCGGGCATCCGAGTGGGCAGGCCGGCCCGCCATAGGATACTTCGACGTATACCGCCGTCTGGAGTCCCTAGCTCACAAAGTCTGTGAGTGTTTCACAACTCAGTCCAAACCTAGCCATCACCATACTTCTGAAGTATGAAAACTCAGCTGGGAGCGATAAACTCTAGGTATCTCCTCCGGTAGTGGCCGTTGCCTTGGGGCGGACCGATGCGAGGGGGCAAACAAATCAAAAGATAGCGCCTACGGAGGCAGCAAATCTCGCACTACCGAAGCGCGGATTCCATCGTAGAGGGGGGCTGCTGCGCAGGTGGCAATGATTATTGCATACTTGAAGCATCATTTGAAGCAAAAGGCATGACAAGGTGGCGTGCAAGTCTGTGCTTGTTTCACAACTCAGCTCAAGCCTAGCCATCATCAAACATACTTCGACGCAGTTGAACCAATTCATGAAGTTTGATGACAAGGTGGTGTGTGTGATGTTGTAGCAGCGCACCTGTCGTAGGAGGTGTTGCTCCTAAACACCAGCACTCACTTGCCGACCGAGTTCCGTTCTGAGCCGCAAACCAAGGGTACTTCGAAGTACATAGTACACACAATAAGTTGATGTGCAATGTTGCTGCAGCAGCGCACCTGTCGTAGGCGGCGTTGCTCCTAAACACCAGCAGCAGACCCAGAGCGCTGGCCATGATGGAGTGGGGCACCTGGCGTCACCGGCAACGACAGCGGCACACACGGTCAGTTGTGCGCACACCATGGCATGTGCTGGCTTGCTCAGTCAACCACAATAGTGGTGGGCCAAAGCCTACAGTACACGCCATATACCGTATGTAAATAATGTATATACATACTTCGCATTAATGTGCAGAGTGCTGGCCACGATAGAGTGGGGCACCTCGCATTAATGTGCCGAGTGCTGGCCACGATAGAGTGGGGCACCTGGCGTCACCAGCAGCAACAACAGCACACATTCGGTTGCAGCACACGGTCATTGCATGCAGCACACGGCATGTGGTGCAATACACACAGACATTTCATAATATGTCATAATTAGTGGTGGGTCAAAGTCTACAGAATACTTCAGAAGTATCATATGCAATTTTTTTTTAATACACTTCTGAAGCATAAACATGCAGAGCGCTGGGCATGATGGAGTCGGGCACCTGCGCCGCCAGCAGCGACAACGGCCAGTGCACGCAGGACATGGTACCAGCATGTGCTGGGTTGGTCAGACAATGATGGTTGGTGATCACAAGTGGTCACAGCGTATTATATACTTCTAAAGTACTACAGTACACATACGTGTAATGCGCATGTCAACACGGCGTGCCATGTATACTACAGGAGTACTGTGTACTTCAGTAGTATATATAAGCGCCTTTGTACGGCATACATGCCTTACATCGCATTGTTTGGTGTACAAATACGCGATACTAATAATAATCGCTATAGGTATGCAGGTAGTATTTCTGTGGTTTCTGGCGTGCATTTTTCTTGTCACTTTCGCAGACAGAGTGCACTCGCCTCAACCGCTGCCAGGTGCCTGCACCCCGCAGTGTGGGGTGTGCTATGTCTTTGCGCAGCAGCAGCACAACGGGCGCTAGCCAACCACGCTCCCCCCCCTGTGCTGCTGCAATGCGCACAGACCACATGATTACCATACAAACGCCTACCACCAGGTACACGGCAGGGACCGCGCCACGCTGTGACTGGCATGGCATGCAGACATTGTTGGTGAAAACTTCTGCAGTGCATGCGCGGTGTGCTGGCACGGCTACATGCCAGCTGCATGCCCATGCAACACGACCAAGCACACATGTGAGTGCCTCGCCACGGTGTGACTGGCATGGCATGGAGACATTGTGTTAACAAGACCCCCGCATTATACTCCGTCAGTTATGGTAGTGGTGTCTGATGCTTACTGTGTTGTGCCTGTCACTGGCGCCTGCCTGCCGGCTATATATTGTGCTGCTGTTGCGAACATACACGCATAAATGAACGCGTCGTGCCAACCTTACTCAGGTGCTGTGCCGCAGACCAGGCGTAGGCATGGTGGTGTCTGAGGCTTGCTGTGTTGTGGCCTTGTATCCTTCGGAGTACACACAAAGCCAACCCACCAACCAGAGCACCGTAATTAGGCGCGCATGAACAGAGAGTTCTTTTTGCCCCACAAAATTTGTGTGCATAAACGCTTCCGCCCACCTCACTCACCGTGCTGATGTGGAGACCCCCCATAGCACACAATACCAGCCAGAACACCATTATCACCAGTAGGTATGTTAGACGAGAGAGTATTTCTAGTTTGTGAGCAGGAAATGCACCATCGAACCACCACCCACCTCACTCGCCGTGCTGATGTGTGCTTTCGTGATACGTGGCGTGTGTATGGAGAGTGATTTTGGCCTATCACATGTGAAAGAAATCTAGCTGATGCAGAATACAGTTGTGCGATAGCAGGAAAAATGCACTATTCAACCACCAACGACCTCAGTCACCGTGCTCATGTGTGCTTCCGTGATACGCATTAGCAACTGGAGCACACCATTGCAACCGAACGGCAGCACATACTTTAAAGTAGTACTTCGTATGAGTAGCAGTATGTTTGAACGAAGAGGATGTTTCGGTCTGTGAACAGAGAACGTAAATATATACTACAGTAGTATACATGAAAACTCATCTAGGAGCGATAAACTCTAGGTCTCCCCACCGGTAGGGGCCGTCACCCTGGGCGGACCCGTGCAAGGGGGTGAACAAAGCCAAGACTTGCGCCTACTCAGGGCAGTCAAGTCTCGCACCTACCGCGTGGATTCCATCATAGAGATGTGGTGCGTTCAAGTGCTTTTGTTTGTGAACAGAAAAATGTGAACACCTTTCCACCCACCTCACTCACCGTGCTGATGTGCGCTTCCGTGACGAATGAGTCCGGCAGCATGCCACAAGAGTTTAAATTCTACTTTCGAAGTATTTTGGTCAAGCAGGAAATGCACCAACCACCACGCACCTCACTCACCGCGCTGATGTGTGCTTCCGTGATAAAGGAGTCCGGCAGCATGCCATGCACCACCATCAAACAGCGCCCACGCCTACACACGCCGGTCAATGTCCTGGAGGGCTAGGGATAATGCATGTTTGTTAATATATACAGTATATATATACTACTAGTATATGTATATTCGGTTTGTGACCAGAAAATGTGAACACCTTTCCACCCACCTCACTCACCGTGCTGATGTGTGCTTCCGTGATAAAGTCCGGCAGCATGCCGTGCACCACCGACACCGCTCCCGCCCACGCCGTGTTGAACAGCAAGTGAGACGAAATGCTCTGCAGCAGCCTGGGACGCGGTGGAAACCAGAAAAACATGATGAAATTTTGTTGCCTGTCGATGGAATTTTCATGCTCAGCAGCAACCTGGGACAGGTGGAACGGCAAGTGAGACTGTGCTCAGCAGCACCCTGGGAGAGGCGGAACAAAAAGTGAGACTGCGTGCTCAGCAGTAGTCTAGGACAACATGTGGCGAGTGTCGAGATGTCAGACTGTGTGTTCAGCAGCAGCGTGTGTCAGGCGCAGCAACACGTCAGAGTGAATGCTCAGCAGCACCCTGGGACAGGTGCAACAGCAATGAATGCTGCTCAGGAGCAGCCTGGAATACCAAGTGACGAGTGTCAACAAGTGAGACTGTGTGCTTAGCAGCGAGCTGTCACAGCACAAGGTGCAGCGGTGTGTGCATGCATTGGGGCTGGGATATGGGGGTGCACGTGGCGCCACCAGCTGCGGCTCCACACCACGCAACCCGCTGCATGCACGCATTGTGCGTTACCCCCCACACAGGTGTAATGGTGTGTGCATGCATCAGGGGAATGGGTGTGCAGGAGCCTCCTGTGCGAGCGCCCCCGCATGATGCCAAAAGCAGGCGTAAATAGAAATTTATTCCTGGAGTAAATGGGTTACAGTGTATCCTCGTATACTTCACTGGTACTCTGCTGCATGCACGCATTGTGCGTTACCCCACACAAGTGCCACGGTGTGTGCATTCACCAGGGGAATGGGTTTGCAGGAGCCTCCTGCTCTACTGCCCTCGCATGATGCCAGACACAGGCATGACTACCCATCACACCTGGGTTGTGACTCACCGTTGTATACTTGACTGGTACTTTGAAAAGGTACAGTGACAAAATGCGCCCAACTGGCATGTACAAGCACTCTCAATCATCTCTAGCCCTCAACGACACTGACCGGCGCGTGTACGTGTGGGGGCTGTCTGGTGCTTTTCACCAGGTGGACAAAACACCCCACAGGCTTCGGCCTGGTATTTTGACCCAGCCACGGCAGTATCTGGGCTTGGCAGCCTTTTAGGTTTCTTTCACAAGCACCTGATGCTGGCGCAGCATGTGCCGTGCAAGTACTTTAAAAACTGTGTACTACTGGTACTAAGAAGTAAAGACAAGGAACTGTGCGTGCTGTTGTCATGACGTGGGTGCTGAGGCTACATGCGCATGCATAATTGGGCGTGCATTATCAAAGACATGCTCCGCACCATCTGAAGTTCACCATCCGCCATGCATGCAGCATTAATTGCAGTCCCCGTCGATGAACGTACACGCACCTGCTGCCGGTGCAGCAAGTGCTGAGGCTGCCTGAAACATTCAGTTCCAGGCCACTGCTGCAAGTGTATAGCATCAGCAACATAAATAAATACTACGTAGTAGCAATAATGCAGTACTTCAAGTGCTTCAGACTAGCTGCCCAGGGGTCTGCAAGCACCTTGGCAAAAACGACACGCGCACCATAAAAAATGATGTGCACAACCTGGTATTGATATTCGTTTTGACAGCTGCTGGGCATTTCGCACTCACTTGGATTTTGGCAGGTTGATGATGTTGGGCCACCAGTCATCGCTGCGAAAGGCCCGAGGCGCCTGAAGGCGGCACACCGTCGTCTGCCTGCCGACCACACGAGAGCGCACCCACCAACGACAGCGGATAACAAGTCGTCAGAGCCTGCCTGCCAGCACCGGCTCTGCTGTTGTTAAAGTGCTGCTGCTGGAGTTGCCATAGGGGGGTGGTGGCAACTGATGATGTGTACATACGTCAACCACGCACGCATGATATACCCTCCCACCTTTGTGCCCCTTACCTTCTCCTATTGACCGGCTGCTGCTGTCGCTGCTGCACCAGACGAGGCAGAGTCCGCCTCGCTGCCCCTAGCTGATAGAGGCGCTCCCTAGCGCCAGCACCAACCCCGGTTGTGCCAAAGAAGGCGAAGCCGTGCGCGCCACGCAGCACGAACGCCATCGCCCACACACCCACGGTCACCAGCAACCGGCAGCAGCAGCGACAGCAGCGCCCGCTAGCATTGCTGGCGCTGCTGCTGGTGCCGCCGCTGCTGCTGCGTCGCATGCCCGCTCTTGGCGCCGGTTCCCTCATGTCACGCGATCGCGTGCTTCACACTGCGCACTGCGCAGCCCCTGTGTCGTTGCTGCTTCATGAATGCGACGTTTCTTCACCAATCCGATGTTCCGCATCAGACGTGTACATTCATGGTTTGGCGCTATTTGATTGGCCGGCAGGGTCCCTGTTGCGCGCGCTGATCAATACGCGCGACAGCAGCACAGGCGCGTCACGTCACCTACTGCACAATAGACAGCAAGGTGTTGTTCCCATTTGCAGCACATGGAATTCGTACAACATTGGCACGACAGGGGCCAGTCGCCAACATGCACACGGCGGATTGCTGCTGCGGGCTGTTCTCGCCGTCAACCCCTGCTGCCACAAGAGCAAGAAACTGGTGTTGGTCACGGACACTGTTGTGGACGTGCAGCACTACGGGGGGCTCCAAGGCAAGCTACACGTTTCGCATGTACTTTTATTAAACTCCGCTTAGGGCGCGGAAAGCCCTTTGCACACGGTGCGCGTGACAATGTGCATTATACGTGCCAGACCTCCCCTTGTGTACGCAGTATTGAGCATTGCCAGCTCTTTCGCTACTCCAGTCTGATCCCTTTTTCTGGTCATGCGCACCGTGTGCAAAGGGCTTTCCGCGCCCTAAGCGGAGTTTAATAAAAGTACATGGGGGCAGGGCCCCCTGGGGCATGGGACTGTAATCCACTGCTGTGCTGCGGCAACAGGCTGGGCTTTCATTAACAAAGCACAGTGTTAAGCATCGTGGGCTTGACGGCTAGTGACAGGTGAGGGCAGCTTGGTTGGTCATGCTTTCACATACACACGCAACACGAGCACAGGGCTTTCCGTGCCCCAAGTGGACGTTGATAATAGTATGCTGTGGTAAGTACGTAAATCTGTGTGCATACATAGGTACCTGGTACAACATAGTATATGGTGCAGGACGCTGTGGTCGTGGCTCATTGTGTGCAGGACCACTAGCGTCGGGGCACAGCCGTTGTTCCCTAGTAGCACTGGCAGCTGGGTGTAAGCTGCAGTCACTTTCGACTGCAAGCAAACCCGTGCCTGAAAGCCAGCCGTAAAACATGGGCGTGTGTGACAGCGCCTGCCCCCTCAACACACGGGGACCCTGACTTCAAGTTAGTGCTTGAAGAGGCGCGTCCCAAGTGCACCAAAGCAGTGCATTGCCTATAGCTGCGCCAGCGGAGGACGCGTCCAGCCACGTGCCTTTGTGGCCGTACTGCCAGCTTGCGGAGCTGGCTACTGTGTGTCTGCTCATTTATGGTGGTACGCAAGTGCTTGTGGTACACAGCCACTCCACATCCAGCCACTGGCACATGGCATCAGCAGCCGGCGGCTCCTGTCGGGCTGCGCCGTCAAGAGCAGTAACAAAGCCATCTTTCTCCGGCGCTCACCTCCCATGGCCACCATTTTGAAGGCACAAGCAACCAGGAACACCCACTGCGAGCAGCACAGCAGCGGCGCGCAGGAGGCGGCAAGCGCGGGCGAGGTTGGTGGTTGCTCCAAGTTGAAGTTTGTGTATTAGTCGTGGAGACATGGGGGCATTGTGGGCACCGGGTTCAAACTACGGGTATTTAGTCGGGCGGATAGGGTGCGCTCAGCAGCGAGGCGTGCTTGTACGCGTCGACGGCGGGCGCTGCGCCAGGTGTCTCCGTCGGGAGTTGAAGTTCAAGACCATGCACAGGTCTGCATCTGCACCGCTGGTGTTGGGCATGCGACGCGCAAGCGTGCTATGTGCGTGCGCATGCCCTTGACACAGCCATCGAGGCAGGCAATGCACAGTGGCATAGTGGCGACGCGCAATTCCTCCCGTCCTCGCAAACCCCAGCAGCAGCAGAAGGCTTCCGGAGATGCCGCGTGGTCTTTTTTTCGAGCGGATGGTATAAGAACCCCATTCGAATCGATTGATACTTGATAAGATAGCTTGGCTTCAAATTTTCAATCCTGAAAAAACTTCAGCTAAAATAGAGGATCCTGGACTTGGTGCTTCCATGTGGGCTTCCGACAACCCATATGAGATGGTTGGCACCAGAGTTGGTACCGTAATAAATAAAAACGTGAAACAACGCGTTACTTCTAGTTGCCGGTATACCGTGATAACTAACTGTTGGCCTGCGCAGTACGCGTTATCAGTACCGCAAAATAACTATTGCCAAGAGCGGGCCTTGTTTGGCGGTATTGTCCTCTTCGCAACGCCGTCCCCCGCCCCCCAGCGTGGCTGCCATCATGGTGGCACAGTCCCTGCCCTCGCGCCTTCTTCCCGTGAGATCTCAAAGCTCACCACAACCGGGCGACAAACACATGCACGAGGGGGGGGGTGCGGTGCCGGTGCCGCTGCCGATGCGGCTGCTGCGGCAGCAGCGCCTCGCACGCCAGCTAGGGGTGCTGCTTCACACTCTGTGGCAGCCATGCTCAGGGCGTTGCCGCCCACAGCACGTGCTGCAGCCATGACCCCGTGGGCTGCTTTGATGAACTTGAAGTTACAGTGCCAACTTCAACATCAAACTTCAACTTATACCCTGAAAATACAGTAAACTAACGCGAGCTGAGCCACATACCGCGATAACTAAGTATTGCCTCTAGGTGCCAACTCTAGTTGGCACGCTTACTTCAAATTCGATGTACTTGTCCAGTGCAGTTTAGCATGTGTAAATATACTGATTACAAGTATGATCCAACGCTCTGGCAATCCACCGTGTCACTGCGGCGACGGCACATCCACCAACACCTCTGGCCCCAACGTCACGGCTCGTGGCACAACACCCCAGTACACCGGCCTCACCTGCCAGGCATAGCTGGGCAGCAGGAGCGGCGCCATCTTGGCCCACGGCAGCCCCTGAACGAAGTACGCGGGCAGTCGGCCAGCGGCTGCCCTTGCCAGTCATTGTTCTCCACGGTGGGCCCCCAGTCCTGGATGACCTTGTTCTTCATGTAGCAGCGCGCGGACACCACGTACTTGTCGTTGTTGTACTGCCCAAACTTCATCTGTGGGAACCGTGGGCGGGCGGCGCGGTCAGGTCTGAGCGGGCATGCGATGTGCGGGTGCGCCATGGTCGGGCGCTCTTGCGCATGGCGCCGTGTGGGGCGGCGCACCGTCCGTGCAGGTGCGCAGGAGCCTGGGGGTTGCTACACTGCTGAAGCATGGTAGTACTTCAGGTAGTATGTGTGAACAGTAAGTACTTCAGAAGTAGAAGGTGGCAGGCAGTCCAAGTTTGCGGCAGAACATGGCAAGTGCGGACGCTCACCGTCTTGGTCACAGTGTGCAGGTCGTCGATGTGCCACTGCGTGCTCAGCCGCAGCTTGTCCAGCCTGTGGCACCAGTGCACATGAACAAGGGGTCACGGGCGGAGGACAGCACAGCTGCGCCAACACAGGCATCACCGGACTGCACTTCACCTCGGCAGAGTGCGAGAGAGATGACCTATGCTATGCAGACTTTGTGCGCCAAGTCGGCGAGGGTGATCTCGAAACCGCAGACACAGGCAATACCCTCACTTACCGTACCCCTACAGCGGGGCAGAGCATGAGGGACGCATGTGCTTGTATGTACTGAAGCACATGTTGCGGCAGCGCACACACACACTTGAGCTGGTGCGCACACCTCTCTGTCACCTGTCACACCGTGGCGGCGTGCTTGCTCGCATCTTTCACTTCGCACACCGCAATGGGGAGTCAGCACCACCGGGGGCACCACAATCAGAGCTGGCTACCAGGTCAAAAGGCGCACGGGAGTCTGAGTGGGCAGTCCGGCCTGCCATAGCATAACCCGTCGTGTGGAGTCGCTACCTGGCACATGCCATGCGCATAGTCTCAGGCAACGCCGCAAGAGGCAACCGAAAGCACGTGGGTGCACGAAATCACAGCAGTACAGGCAAGCCGGGCGGCTCCACCAATACACCAATAACGTCAACTGGGTGGCAACTTAGGCGTTCCGGTGCCTACCAGGAGGTCTCCGGCAGCTCCACGTCCACGTCGAACACTGTCGCCAGAGGTCCGCATGATTCCTGTCACCAGCTGGTACTGCTTGTCCGAGTGATAGAAGTAGATGGCGGTGTAGCCTGTGACCGCCGCCATGTTGGCCTTCTCCACCATGCGCGTTTTGCCTGCAGCGGGGGGGGCACGGCAAACAACAGGGGCACTGTTGGTGCCGAGGTCTGTGCAGCGGCGCGTGCCACAGGGGCACACATGAGGTAGGGACTCCAGACGGCGGTATATGCTATGGCGGGACGGCCTGCCCACTCGGACGAGCTGCTCGCCTCTCGTTGTGGTCCGTTGGTGGTGGCTGCTCCGGCGGTGGTGGCTCCCCTGTGTGTGGTGGTGTGTGCGGCAAAGTTGCGAGCAAGCAAGATCCCACATGGAGGTGGTGACGTCATGATGGCACGCCAGTTTCCGTGCACGGCGTTTCCAGGTGCCTATCACGCAGCGTGCAAGCGATATGTGCATGTGTCCGCCATTAACAATGAGCCAGACATGCCACTTGGGATATGAATGTAAGTACCTCTGTGGAAGTATACAGTACACTTATTAGGTAGGCTTCAGTATAAAAAGCTGTAGCGGTCACCATGCTGCACCAACTCGCTAGACACTTCGGCAGTGGGTGAAGCGTGCCTAGCCGCGGTGCCCTCACCATTCACCACGTCGCCGACCAGCAAAAGACCTGGGCAACAACACGAGGCGGCAAGTCACAGCACAGCGGCGGAAGAATGAGACTGCAGGATGTCAGGCACATCACCACCATGATTGTAGCAGCTCTCCAGCTCTTGAGAGGGAAAGTAACACAGGCTGTGTACAATAGTGGTGCACTTCTTTGTGTACTGTGCACCACATGACAACTATGTACACACAATGGCTGACTTTTTCCCGGGATGCGATGACCCAAAATGAGGTGCCAACACCCGCAGTGGATGCCACCTCTTGGGGGGGTACCTGCCTGCTATCCCTGGCCAATGGCATGGCCAGCAGAGCCGCAGTAGCGCCACTCACCGTCTGCAGGCTCGCCCCTGTGAACCTGCCCGTGCAGCCACAGGGGCATGCTGACCCAGCGTATCCACGCGTCCTGCTCGGTTATGCTGGGGTCAAGCGCGCTGATGGGCGTTGTGTCCAGGTACCTGTCGAGCTTCCGTGCGACGTTGAGCCTCTTGAGCTCGGCCGCCGTGATGACGCCGCTGTCCAGGCAAGGGCGTGCAAGGGTGTTCGGGTAATGGCGTCACAAGACCCCTCTGCGAGAGCCAGCGCATGTGGTGCACAGACGCGAGCTGCAATCCCTGTGTGCGGCGACCACACAAGGCAAGCCGCCCCAGCCCAGGTGCAAGACGCGCGTCCCTGCCAAGAGTGTCAATGCATCACCACCTGTGGGACCAGCCACGCACTAGTGTGCGCTCAAGGCCTTCGCCGGTATATCCTGCCGTTTTCCAGGGTGTCGGTGACGATGCTGGCGGGGTCGAACTCCGTGCCCTCCTGGTCCCGCGCGTGCGGCGCCACAAGCAGGTTCTTCTGCGCATCCACCAGCACCATGATCTCGCTGAACATGGTGTCCTCGAGGATGCTGAACTGGCTCGCCAGCTTGTCCCGGGTGTGTGTGTCCGTGGGGAACTCCAGCGAGAGGCAGGGTATGCTGGCAGCCTGTGCCGGGCAAGGGCAAATGTGCGGGGGCGCATCAGCCGGTTTGACAGGCGTAGCTACAGGTCTGCAGTGGGTGCACGCAGCGGCATGCGCTTAGGGGGAAAGCAGGGTGGCAATCGCTGCGTGGCTATGCAGGTAGGTCACGGAGGGGTGGATGCGGTTGGGCGCACAGCGCGCAGTTGGCATTGTTTGAGCACCGCGTGCGCCAGCCACGGCAACACAGCTCTGTGAATCCCACTGGCGAGTGCGGGTGCCGAAAGTTTGCTAGCTGCACTGTGCCCATGCAGGTCGTACGAGGTTCAAGAAATCGGCTGGTGATGGTGCACAGGCCTCTGTAGCCAAGCTTCCGCTCTGGCATAGCAGGACACGCTGAGCCCCTGCTGTGTGCCCTCCTTGCGCAGTTGGGTCCCGCACGCCGCAATCCCATAACTTACCGTGGCACTGTAGCAAATTGAGCCTCAGTCCGTCCGGTCTCCCCACAAAGTTAGAGTACTATTGCACATACATATACTTGTACTTTTATTAAACTCCGCTTAGGGCGCGGAAAGCCCTTTGCACACGGTGCGCATGACCAGAAAAAGGGATCAGACTGGACTTGTACTACTTGAAGTAAATACATCGGTGCTAACGCGTGACTGTGTGTGCGCGTGCGTTCTCACCTGCAGAGTCTGCATAGTCACCGCATACTGGTCGATGCCCGACTGGTATGCCAACATGAGTGCCCCAGGCTGGCCACCGGCAGCGCGCAAGCGGCGGCGGGAGCAGGCGGGGGTTACTGACATGGCCGCCGGCAGAAGCAGCACACAGGTGTCATGTGTACCGTCTGCATTAGCTGGTGGTGGGGAGCGCCGCATTATGCTGATGCCGAGTTTTGGCAGGTGGGTTGGTGCCACCTGCACTCTCGGTCGCCAACGGTTCACTCCAATGTCAGCACAAAAAGAACACTCATGCACACATCATCCCGTCTGGGACAAATTAATGCACATGCCTTGCAGCTTTCCTGGGTGGCTGCATGCTGACCACTACCGCGGCAGAGCCATATGCTGCGGGTTCCGGGCTACAGGGTGCGGCTCACACACATGGCACCCGGGACCCACCTCTGTGGCGCTGCGGGTTGCGACGAGCCGGTACAGGTTGTCGGCGTTGTTGATGTGCATAAGGATTGCCACGGCAAACGACGCCAGGGCCACCAGCGCAATGACTCCAAAGAACTTCTTGCGCTTGGTCAGGCTCCTCAGGAACCCGACGTCCACTTTCTGGCCTGCGCGCACCCTCTTGCCCATGGACTCGAGGGGCGACTGCCAGTGCCGACAATCGAGGAGGTACGGAGTAAGTGGCATTGCATCTTGGTGCAGGAGAGCATGTCCTTTGCAGTGGCAGCTGGCGTGGCTTGCACGCATGCGCTGTGAGGCTGGCGGTGATGAACATAGCTGGCGCGCCGCACAGTGACACATGCCACTCTACTCCAGTCAAGACAGCGATTGTAAGAGGCGGATGGGTGCCGTTCCTGGGTGGTGGCGACGTAACTCATGGCCTTGCACATGCCATGCATGGCGTCACCACACATAGCACTGTAATGCGCGTATGTGGGCTGCCAGCAGGGGCATTTGCACGCCCTTTCCTGCCTGGTGTACGCACCAGGAACAGCCATGTGGCCAGCAGCAGCGTCAGGCAGTCCAGCAGGACGATGCCTGCCACGTAGGCGGCCTGCACAAGCTGGAACCGTGTCGTCAGCGCCGCGTCAAGGGCGATGCCCCTGGCCAGTATCATGCCGGGCCTGCCATCAATGGGCTCCTGCTGCAGGTGGGCGGAGACACCGCAGGTGGCCGGCGTCAGGGGCAGTGGACGCGTGCTACTAGGTTTGGCACCCGCTAGCCCTTTCTCTTTTCGTACACATTCTTTGCCATGCATTTGCCTTGGCACCTAGTGGCCGCGCTGGCATACATGACATCCATGGGCTCTTGCACGCCCACAAGTGCAAATTAATAAAACTGTACTAGGTTTCAGTGGAGTGCGTATGTCGCATCTAATATGTACCGGCGGCGCCTGTATTTGTATGCTACTGTAGTACTTCAGAAGTATTTCAAGTACCGTGTTGTGCCAAAATAGTTGCCCGGGTCTTAGACTTCGATAGTTTATTGTCTGCCTCCCAAAATAACCTACCCCCCCAATCAGTTAACAAATTTGTACTGTTGGCAGTGGTAAATGCTGAAAAACACAAGCTCAGTGCTGTTTGAGTATTCCCAAAATAACGTGCCCCCCAGTTTATTTCGCCCCTCCCGAAACATCCGCCCCGGGCAACTATTTTGGCACAACACGGTACTTCAAGGTGTTTGCTGGGACCAGTGCTCATGGAATCGGCAGTGAACTGCATGTGCAACAGAATTTGGCGCCTGACCCAGCAAAGCTCTAGGTGTATGCGGTATGCCAGCTGGCTGCCGTGCCACGTTCAAGAGCTGCACATGTCATGTCATTGCGGCTGAGACGCGCATGGGTTACGCCATGCGATGCGGACAGGTAGGGGCGCCCGCTGGGCAGGCATTGTGCAGTCGACACTGTGCTTGCTTTGCCGCATTCGAAGAGGCACCCGTTTTGTAGGACAATAGACATGACTCATGAGTAGGGTTGCCGGAATCGTCATTTCGGGACATTACAGTCAATGGTAATTCCATCATACCCGTTGCGGATGCCCACAGCAGCCTACGAAGCCTTGGCGTCTGTAATAGGCCTACCGTGCTGAGCAGAAAACATTATGGAAGATGTTGCAAGTATTATAGGGTTGCTGCGAAATTACGCTACGAATTACGGAGTAATTTTGAAAAAAAATACGATTCCGGCAACCCTACTCATGAGTGATGTACGTGCGCTCAGTATGCCCAAAGACCCCGCATACAGTGTCACCCTCAGCAAAGGTGTGCCTGTTCGCTCGTCTGGCTATGGCAACCCAGATGAGAGGGCGTTGCCATGTAGGCGGCGGGTGTTGCATGTGCCCTTCTTGCCCGAAGCTGCGACTTTAAGGCGCATCAATTTCATCATGCTTCCGAACTACTGGTATTCTTGTTGCAAGAGAAAAACCCAAGTTCTGAGGTTTTCTGTCGTACCTAACCCCACCTCTGTCCAAACACAGCTAGCTGCATATGTCCCTATCTGACATGCGGAAAACGAAACAAACTCGAAGCTGTGGCAAGTTCCAGGCAGCACACTGCCTATAACACGCCGGCTGCAGTCCAGGCACATAATACAAATATACATACCATATATTTCGAGTACTTAGGAAGTACCACATGCGAACTCTGACCACGACGAGACAGCAGGCATTCGTGCTGGTGCCGAGCATCAATATGTTACAGGTTCACTTCACCCAGTGGGAACAGCAGCAACAGCAACATAGCAGTAACAAAGAAGCAATTTCTCCGGTC